>CM077502.1:52952224-53208769 GCA_039654745.1 Houttuynia cordata | reverse complement strand
TTATTAGTGCCCTGGGGCAGTCCATCTCATAAGTCTCATCCACATTCATGAGTTTCAATTGCCTTTTGCCTTGAATGACAACTTCCACCGAAGAGCCTATCCAGTCAAAACTAGACGTAAGTAAACAAAGCTAAGTATTGAACGACAATGTTTCTAAATTTTCCGTCATGCTAGCTTACCATGGAACTTGGCAACTGGGTTTTGACACCATATTAAATCCAGATTATCCTTCTCGTCTGTTGCATGGAGGCCAGTTACTGGGGGATGATGTGAAACCTAGAGACAAAACACGAAAAAAAAAGAAATATAAGCTTTCAGTTTATTAGCAAATCAATGGTCTTTCAATTGTCATTATCACTACCTGTTCAAGTAACACATTGAGGGTCCCCTTAGAAACATGATGTGTTTCTCCAAGAATGGGATTGAAAGGAGCCAGCCCAAAGATCATAGGTCTCGTTGTGGATATGCTCCATGCCACCACGTTTGTAAATCTCTCAAGAGGTGTTTTCCCTTTGGCACACTTGCTCAGCATGTCCTCACCAACGCAGTAGACTGACTCGCCATAGCACTGGAGATGTGACTTGGGCACGTTAAAGAGAGGAGGAAGCTGCAGATTGCATAAAGAAAGAAATGTCACCTAAAAGAAAGAAAGAAAAAAGCAAATAATGTTCCCTCCATCCCATTTAAATTGTCCTTTTCTTAATTGGATGTTCGGACATGATTGATGAGGCCCATTACTTGGAGGTCCTATATATACTAGAATATCAATTAATTATAAACATCAATTTTCTCGTAAAGAAACGGGCTTCTACGAGAATTGTATTAGTCTTATTTTAGATTTGAGCCCCGTTTATACGCCCCCCTATGCGCAAACACCAAATGCCTCAGTACTACGCGAATTTTAAATCCCACGAGCCCAACAAAAATAAGTTCTCCATCGGATTGATCTCGATGGGCCGGAACGCATATTAACTTTTTTCCATGATTTATATGTTATGAGTTTTTTTTGTGGAATATATATTGTGAGTTAACAATTGTGTTTATGAAAAAAAAAACAGTGATGAAAAAGAGATCTCGCATTATTCAAAGTCAAGAAATTATTTTTGTTAGGGGCCCTTTGCGGCGTGATTAAAAGCAAAAGTGGATGTTTTGTTATACTGTAGCATCCATGTTTTTTCCATATCCAGCTGAAACACCTCAAGGCGTGTTTCACGTTGGATATAGAAAAAACATGAATGCTACAGTGGACATCCAAAATCCATTATGGATATTTGCTTATAATCACTCCCCAAACGACCCCTCAATATCCCCAAGGTTAGTTCATACATCCATTATGGATATTTGCTTATAATCACGCCCCAAACGGCCCCTCAATATCCCCAAGGTTAGTTCATACATATATGAAAATACAGTGAACGTAAGGAACTTATATCAATTTACGAACGGAAGAGACAAAAAGTCAAGAAATTATTTGGGCTTACAGGGAAATCGTGTTCATCATACCTACTGTACATTAAAATTTCTAAAAAAAATCAGTCCGAAAGCCACAGTTCCATCGTAAAATTATAATTTACTGTCTTCTAATGTGAAGATATCTAATGTGAAGATAGGTTTGCGGGTGGCTAAGCCAAGTAAATTTAAACTCTAATTACACTAAAGAAGCATATATTAGGTTTGACAAAGGGATCTAAACTTTTGAATTTCATAGGCTTCTTAGGTAATGGAATCACATTACAACATCAGGTATGAAACAGCTGATTTGAGATGTCTAGCTGATAGTCTTTAATTTTAAGAAAAGGGGGCATATTGCAACATCTAGTCGCTAAAGTAAAAGGTTGAGTATCAAATAAAAAAGAAAAGAAGTAAACGGCTATGGGTCTCCCATAGGGACCACACGGTCCATACACCGACTAATGCAACATGCATATCACATTGCACCCAGACCGGGTCATTTGCCATAACCAGCCATTGTATATGTTGAGTAATTGCTGGCCATAGTCCAAATCCAGGCAATTATGGAGATAATCACAAATTAGAGCTGCTTTCATGTTCATCATAATTTGCCAATTAATTCAACTCCAACTTAAAATTAGTAAAACAAAGAAGAAGAAGAAGAAGAAGTCGACTAGTTCATGTTCAAAAAGCTTATGTTAATAATAATTCTGGACGGAGGGAATAAGTAGCAAAGTGTCGTTTTACTTGCCTGAAAGCGAGAAAGGTCGGAGCCCGGCATGATGTTCCTGAACAAGCTAAAGATCCTTTGTAGGAGATTGGGAGCCCGATGTTCTTCCGCCAACCCGCCTTCTATGCTAAGAGGCGCCGTGAGAACCACATGTTCTTCTTCTTCCTCAACCTTGCACCACACCCATGAAACAAATTAAATTAAACAACATGGTGAGCAAGCTTTAACAAACTCATTCATATAATCTCAGCACAGTATATACACAGAAATGTGACTGCACTACCATGGACAATTGGTCTAAACAGGGCGAAAAGAAAGAGAATAAGTACCATTGCAAGGGCAACGCCAAGGCCACTTTATAATGAGTGATTAGTACTCAAATTTGGAGGATGTGCCTTTCACAGAAAAATAACCTTTTGCCAGATGCTTGATTCGTAAGTTTCTGCACTTTATGGTGGAACCAAATTAGGCAAATATCATACGAGTTGTTTAACGAAAACTAGAATGTTTTTGCCGTTCCATCTGCCATAGCATCTAATTGGCATATATACGCCCGGCTCTTCCCTCAGACCACGATATATAGCTCTACTTTTCCAGTAGTAGTCCTGTCGGATGGCAATCACCTTATGGAGCTTCTCAGATTCCCAGAGAATCACTCGAACTTGAACGATCCAAAGAACTCCACAGTGCAGGTTCAGGTCCCTCACGAGCAAATCCGTACGTCAAACACTAAATGCTTATAATTGATACCACCCAGAATGAAGGTTGTTTTCTTTTTATCTCGATTGTTTGGTGACTAAATGATCCCAAAGAAGGATGTTGTTGGTATGAACAGGAGTAACAAATAAAAGGAGGAGGCAACCTTCCACGATGCTGCTTAATAGAAGAGCATCCCAGGCCAGCCTGAAGCGATGCAACGAAGATGCTGCCTGCCTGTCAAGAATAATGGTTTTTCCTTGTAATTACCATAAAAAAGATGTCAAGAATAGTACTCCCTCCGTTGTCTGGATTGGAAGTCCAAAATGAACTAAAATTAGTTTATCGCTGATTTCTAATCCGACAATTAATATGGGGCAGAAGAAGTATTGACTAGTTCGTGTTGGAATATCGACAATGAAAATTTGGACTTTAGTTTAGGATGCCGAGTGCCGACAAGCCACAATCTCACGAGACTACCTCGATAACCTAGCCCTTTAACACTCCTACAGTCCTACTAGCGGTACAACTGAGGCAAATGCTATCTGATTCTTCTTCGCTTCTTTTTCTTTTTGAAAAATAAATATTCTATAACGGTGGGAGTATATAATTCGACAGTGCCAAAAACAAAAAGAGGTATACAAATCGACAAACTTTATTCGAGCTACGGTAGCAACACTGAGATTCATAATCGACGAACTTTAGTGGAGCTTGTGATGAATGACTTGTGAAAAAGTAATAATAATGATAATACTTTGGTCTTCTTTATATTACCTAATATGAAGGCGATTGATGGACCATCACTAAAAATGTAGAGGAGAGAACTCGATGGCGTGGAGTGGTATGCACCAATATATGTTCGCTATTCTCTAGCGTATGATGGGATTTCATAACCTATGAGAAGGACTAGCTTATGATCAGAAGAGTTTGTGGGGCTGAGTGACATTATATGAATTGAAATTGATTTAAATAAAAGGTACTTTCCGCGGTATACTAACTCTTGTCGTTTCTCTTTTAGCCTCAAGGGCACGAGAACTTATTTGGTACGTGTGTCGCGTAGTACGGGAAACTCATGCTCACACAAGGGTGATTGACACGACCTCCCAGGTTAACCTGAGGACCCACATATTAGATTTTGTGTCAATCACTAATTGAGGACCCACTAATTGGTGATGAGCATGAAATCTAGGTATGTGACGCATCTCACCAGCTTTTGTACGAAGAATAAAATGATGTATATTATAATTCTTAATCTTGCACATTTTAGTATTTGAATTATCTTTTTAATGTCTACTTAGTGTATTTTGTGGTTTTTATAGAAAAGAAAATACTATGATGCAAATGGTTGATAAAGCAGAAAATATTGAAAGATTTATGTAGAAATAATTTTTTTTACGTATAATAAGTTATGATGATTCAAATTGAATATTAAAGTTCATTGAGTTAGCTTTCCAACGCAACAAACGACATGCCAATCAGAGTTTGGAGCAAAGATTTATGGCCGTTACAAATCATTGCACAATGCAGAAAACACAAAATCGATCGATCGAAAATCAACTGTGATAAATCATCATCAAGAATGTGGAAGCAGATTACATATTAACTACCCATACACCCAGATAGCATGGACGTATAATAACTGTTAGATCGTGATATGACAGTGAGCGATCTATTTATACGAGACTGCCTATTTTGAGCTTGTTTGAGTCATTTTGAAGTCGATTTTCACTCAAAATTAAAACCCTATTTAAGCAAACCATTGAGCAAGAAATTAAAAAAAAACATAATCTATTTTGAAGCTCAGCAGTTTGGTAGATTATATTACGCTATAGAGAATCAGAGATGCAGAAGCCAAGGGAAAATGTGGAATGCTTTTCATTGTACTTTGATGACTACTACCAATTTTATCAATCAGTTAAGACTTAAGACTTCCTTCTTTTTCTTGCAGCAATTGCTCAAAGCAATGACGAGACACACAAAAACATACAGAGACACACCTAGGGGTGTTAACAGATGATCCATCCATGTCCGTCCACAATTTAATGGACAGTCTATATGGAGAACGGACAGGATTCGGACGGGTCCTATATGTCCATCTTAATAGGGTGCCATAGACGCAGACAAATTGTTGTCCGTGTACGTTAACCTTATAGGAACTAGGTTGTTTTTATGAACTATGGACGTCAAACTTGATGTTGAACTTACATGTAGAAACATATTTTTATGAACTACGGATTTTTTTATGAGCAAACAATTAATTTTCTTAGTATAAAAATTAGGAAGTAGATATTCCAAAAATTGGATCTATTATCTATTAGGTCCGCGGACGTGAGCAATGGTGAACGGACATGGACAAGGCTTCTAACTAACAATTGCGGATACGAATGGACTCTACAGCGGTCTACTCACTTACAGTAATGGAGCCTGAAGACCAATGTGCCAAATGGGTTGCAGGGGAGTTGGAACTTAGGAAAAAGATAAATCTATGGCTAACATTGCTTTAATGGCAAGTGCAAGTTTTAAAAGGAGGAAGTTCACATATAGTCACAAAAAAAAATTATTTACAAATAATTATACTGCCAATTTTGTTTAATAAAATAACATCATCAATCTATCTGGCTTGTATAAAAAAAATTAAAATGCCCATTTATACTACAAATAGGATCTTAGCCAGAATTTTTACGAAATAGCATAATTATACTTTTATCAAAATAGCGTAATTATGTTATTCTCGGAACTCATTCAATTATGGCAACCAACATTTTGGATGGTTTGGCCACCTAGCGCAACACCTTAGCATCGTTTGATTGCTATCATGGTTCTTAGGTGACAATCACTTGTATGGAAAATCACAAATCATGCAGTAACATAATTATATTATGCCAGATTAACATCTCCCAACCGACTGACGGGAAGAAGAGCGGAAGAGAGAGGGGAAAGGTAAATTCAGGATTTCTGGAAAATAACATAATCCATATTTCTACGATGATACTAATTAAAATTTTGGAACTTATTTTAATAGGTATTCAAACAAATCTTTTTGGGCTCTAGTTTTGCTTAAATAAAATTTTTTATATAATTATATGTGAAATTCCCCCGTTTTAAAAAACATGCCCAAGCTTACATGTGCAGGGGACTTGAGGTTAAAGTCGTAAGGGTTATGTGGGTCTTACATAATTTGACACTTACCATCCCTCCACACGTACTAAACATGTTTTAGGACACATCTAACATTGTCTTTCATGCGTACTCCCTCTGTCCTAAAATAACTGCCATATCCCAAAAAAAGTGGGCAGTGTTATTTTAGGACGGAGGGAGCATAAGAGTAGCTTTTTGTTTTTGGTAGTGGGGGACCCAATGTATTCATATGTTTACATGACTCTTGATTAACAACATTAAAGAATCAGTTTCAGGTGTTCACGCCATCAGATATGCTCCCTTGAAAAAAATTTCAGTGTATTTCGCACACCACATTGGCCGTGTATTTCATCATTCACCAACTAGCATGTTCGTCACCAAGGGCCGTGACAGTTTTTTATCAGGGGCGACATGCAACCCTTGGTGACTAATGTGTTAGTTGGTGGATAGTGAAAATGTGAAATACATATCCAGTGTGTCGCAAGTTGGACACTGAAAAAATTCTCCTTTTAAGATAGGCTCCCCAATAAAAATCAGGTGCACTAGTATTTTTCATAGAAACTTGCAGCTCTTTGCCATCGGAAGCACTAAACTTTCTTAGTTATTTTTGTACAAAGCACTAAAATTTTGCATGTGTTAGTGTCAACTAAAAATTGGCATCTCTTCTTCAAATCAAGTTATGGCATATATACAACTAGTCAACTAGTACATAATTGAAAGTGGTTTATATGAAATCGTTCTCATATAAGATAAGATATAAGGGGCATGAGAATAGTCTTTTTAGTCATTAGATTTTGATCTGAGGATATATCAAATCAGTAGGTAGTTGAGTGTGACCACTACTCACCTTTGTAGCCATCAAATCAAGATATAACGACTACAATTTGAGCTAGCCTCATTTAAATTTTTCCCCACATAATTTGTATTTTTAAAAAAACTAGTACATAATTTGCACTTACACCATTGCACTTGCCACGCAACCAAAGTCAATGCTAAGACTAAAAGTTAAAGAACAAATCCTTGACTACAGAGCACATCAAATACGGATAAGTCAACCCAAAGCGTGACAACCGATTAGCCCCCAAAAGAGCTATCATCTCTGTATGCCATGACGAGCCACCATGTTACCAGTCCTCGCCGACTTCCAATAACAAATCCTTGCTCAGTTTTGCCGGCAGATGAAATCAAGATCACTCACAACTAGTAATCTGGCGCTCTAGTGACTTCTCTTCAATGGTCTCCAATACGGGCTTCCATGAGGCGTTGGCCCTGCATGACGCTCTTCCCCCACATGGTCTGCACGTCGTCGTCTGGCTTGTCATGCTACTCTGATCTTGCTTCCCACTACGTACTCTGCCCCACGTCAACTGAGGTCTGGATTTGCACCTGGACTTGGCCATAGACGGGCCGGTGTGCTTGGCGATGGCGGTGAGGCGAGTGGCAAGGCAGACGAGGTCGACCTGGGAGGAGTCTGACTGGAAGATAGAGTGTGGTAGCAAAAAGTAGGGCCGTCCTCGTTCCAGCCGCACGTCTTGAGCTAGAGGGTGCGTGCCGAAGGAAAGGAGATTGGCCGCCGAGCAGACGAAGTGCTTGGGCGTCTTGGCCACCAACTGGCCCGCCGTAAGAGGCCCCTGGAAGTCTTCTACGTAGCCGCTCACATGAACCACTCTAATGCAGTCAAACGACGCCGCCGGCTTCCACGACCATAAGCACCCCATGTTCTCAAATCTCAATCTAATCTTAACTCACAATTAGAAGTGGAAGGGGATCTGCAGGTGACAGACAAACCCAATTGAGTAGAAAGCACACGGGGGAGAGAGGAGAAGAGGGAAGGACAGATAGATGTATATGGGGGTTGAACAAGGTTGAGGTGATTGGACATCTCTTTATATCTTTTGGTTTATCTAGTCCCTTTCTTGCTGGGAAGATGCAACGCGGTGTCTAATACGAGGATGACTTGGTTACTGTAAGCAACCCAGTTGCACTGGGAAAAGGCTTGCCCAATGTTTTCAATTGGGAGATTGCAAGGTAGTCGTTTTCTGTCTTCTCATTGAGAATAACTCAGAAGAAGGTAATTGGTTGGGCGATTGGGCTTTGCAATGACGATTTAAATGTAGGAAGTGCCCCCTAATGCTTACATACCGTGTATGGAGGGAACAAGTCAAATGAACTCTGATATATGACTGTTTCCTCCTCTGTCCAGCTTGCTATGTAGGTCTGTAGTGTGTGGTTTGAGAACTTTTTCTATGGCTGTTTGGGATGATTAGAAAAGAAAGGATGCCGACGAAAGTTTCCGCAAACACACGGCAGCTGTGCAAGTCTTTTGATAAGTAAATTAGTTAATATCTGGACGAAGAAGTCCACAAGAAACTTAACAAGTCATATCACCCGCTTAAAATAACTTTAGGAAAAATTACGTTTTAGTCTCACTTGCTAAAGTTTAACCAGTTTAGTCCCCAGGACTAAACTGGTTAAAGTTTAGAAAGTTGCCTTGGTCAATGACCAAAAGGGCATAACAGAGGGGCTAACAGCCCCTAACCTTCCTTCCAGTTGAAGGAGACGGAGCAGGGTTGGGGCAGTCAAGGCGCACGAAACCCTATGACTGCCCCCTTCTTCCCCAACAGGTTTCTGCCCCTTTCTTCTCCGTCCGCCATGAAAGCCTCATAACCGAGCTCCAAAGATTTTCATCCAGTGGTTTTTCTAACTCCATTGAAGTTCCAAACCCAAGAAAGCTCTTGCGGCGAGCCCAGATTTCCACTTCTCCTAGTATCTGAGATGGCGGAAGTAATGGAAATGGCGGCAGCCACCTCCAGCAGCAACATTGTAGGCATCCAAAGTGAAGACGATGATGGTGGAGAAATCGGCAAAACCCAAATGATGGTTGCAGACGAAGGTAGTGGACATACCGGCGCAACTCATACGGCGGAAAAATTGAAAGTAAGTAGGATTGTAGGAAAGCTACTCTTTTTCTTCTCATTTGATCTGTCTGGTCATTGTTTGAATGTCTAAGTAGCAATGATAGGTAGAGTAGCTTAAGTTATGAACTGTAAAAGAGGTTGTGATAATCCCTATATAGATATGTTGTGATGACGAAGTTATGATTTGTATAATAGGTTGTGGTCATGTATAGATAGGTTGTGATGACTTATAGATGTGTTGTGATAGAATGTTATATTATCGCTTGTTGTGATGGCATGTAACTTCAGTTGTGATGTCTATTAGCTTCAGCTGTGATGAATGTTGTGATTCAGTTTTGTTGGATTAGACTTTGGTTGTGATTGTTGTAATTAATGTTGTGATGACTGTTGGCATGAGTTGTGATGCTATGTTGTGACAGCGCTGCTATGTAAGTTGTGACCTATGTTGTATTATTCTTATTTATTTTGCAACTTCAGGATGAAGCAGGCAAGCTTAAAATTTTGGTCTGCTACTATGGGAGTATTGAATCCAGCCCCGGTGGAACTGTGAAGATAGTTGGAGGTAAAAGCACGGCATTGTCACTAGAAGAGGATGAAACTCTGAGTTCATTTGTGGAAAAAATTGCTGATGCCTTTAACGTTCCTCCCAACAATTTGAGTGTTGCATACTTGTACCCCGATGTGTATGAGTTGACTTTCTTGATATCCGATAAGGGAATGGCTGACTTTAGAGAGTTATTCCGTGGAAGATTTTGTAAGGTGCTGGTGACCCATGATGGAGATCAATGACCATTCATGAGTTCTCAGGATAGTGTGTACGAATGCAAGGTCAATCCTCTTCCCACCAGTGGTAGTAGTCAGCCAACACCACTACGTTCGAGAGTTTGGGATAACAACTTGGTAGGGGTTGGGCAGTATTTTAAAGACCAAGTTGAAGTTAGGAAGGCATTGAAACAACTCTCTATTGCCAAGAACTTCTCTTTCAAGTATTTGAAGAACACGAAGCGTCGGGTTATGGCATCATGCAGGGTTGAAGGTTGCCAGTGGAAAGTGAATGTGAGCTTGGAGCAAGCTTCAGGTTTGTTTGTGGTGAATGAGTATGAAAAACTTCATATATGTGCTGAGGGGTAAGGAAAAAGTATCACCCTCATGCTTCACAAAACTTGGTGTCGGAGCTCATTTCCAGTAAGGTAAAAGATACACCCTCGTATTCCACATCTGAATTGGTAAAAGATTTGCGAAATGACTATGGGTTGAGCATCTCATATCAGAAGGCATGGCGTTCTAAGGAGGTTGCCCTTAATTCTTTGTTTGGTGATTATAAGGATTCTTACAATGACATCCCTTGGTATTGCAACAAAGTAGTAGAGACAAACCCGGGGAGTGTAGTGAAGTATGAGGTTAATCGAAGAAACAGGAAGTTTTTACGTTGCTTCATCGCATTGAATGCATGCATTCAAGGGTTCCAACATTGTCGACCATTACTTTTTCTTGATGGGGCTCATCTTTATGGCAAGGCAAAGGGGACTCTTCTAGCAGCCACTGCAGTTGATGGAGGTAACCACATCTTCCCCTTAGCCTATGGAGTTGTTGATAATGAAACTAAAGATAATTGGTTGTGGTTCTTACAACATGTGCGACATGTAGTTGGCTTTGCAAGGGTATTCACATTGGTATCTGATAGGGACAAAGGGCTGCTCGAAGCGGTTGCAAAGGTGTTTGGGGACGGATTCCATGGCTATTATGTGCGACACTTAGAGTGCAACTTACTGAAGACAGGTTTGAAAGGGCACAAGGTTCAAGGAACAAAAAAGGTAACGAAAAAATAAATTGCATACATGATTAATGATGTTACAAAAGCAAGTGATATGCATGGCTATCACGTTGCATTAACTCACCTCCACAAGCATTCTAAAGTAGCATATGATTGGGTCATGGCAAATCAACCTGAGAATTGGTGCAACGCCCTCTTCCAAGGTGAGAGATATAACCACCTTTTAAATAACACTGCTGAGACTTTCAATAAATGGGTCAAGCCGGAGCGCGACATGCCAATTCTTGCTTTGCTTGATGGCATTCGGATGAAGATAATGATCAAGATGAACGAAGCGAGAAGGGCGAGTAAGAACTGGGATTCTTACCTGATTCCAGAAGTCAACGACCGGCTCAATGAACTGACTAACCAATCTCGGGGGCTATTGGTTGCGGAGAGTAATGAGAATGTGGTGGAAGTGGTTTCAGAGGAAGGACATTTAAGGATGAATCTCACTGACCTCACTTGTACTTGCAGGATGTGGCAAATTGAAGGTACGCCGTGTATCCATGCATGCGCTGCCATATCTGCCAATGGAGGATCACCAGCGTATGCTTGTCGAGGGGATTATTGGACTACTCAGTGCTATAAGGACACATACAGTGAAACAGTTTTCCCGATCACCCATGATGACAAGCCGGTACGTGCAGAGCCACCTGTGGGAGAGCATCTCATCCTTCCACCAAAAACCAAGAGGCCAAGGGGGAGGCCGAAGACGAAGCCCTATCCTTCACAACCATTAAAATGGAAACGTCAATTTAGATGCAGTCGTTGCAACGGCCTTGGGCACAATCGGACTTCATGCGTGCAATCAATCAACGTGGATTGAGAGAGTGCCTTTGAATTTTATTTCTGTAATGAACTTAATCCATATGATGACATTCGGTAGAACTTCATTTTTATGGCTTGTAATGATAATGTTTACATTACTTTGTAGTTTGTAGAATAAATCATATCGTAACTGCATATCGCAACGCAATCACAACTGCAACGCAACCTGCTATCACAACATGCATTAATCGCCACAACTCAATCACAAAGAATGCAGAAGGTATGGGAAATTACTATATGTGGCAGCAACAAGCCTATCGCAATGCAATCACAACGTCAACACAACCTACTTTTACAACATATATAAGTCGCCACAACTTAATCACAACGCACGAAGAAGTTACTGGAAGTTACTATTTGTGGTAGCAGCAAGCCTATCCCAATGCAATCACAACCTCAACACAACCTTCTATCACAACATGTATAAATCACCACAACTCAATCATAACGACTGAAGAAGCTACGGGAAATTACTGTGTGGCAGCAACAAGACTATCGCAATGCAATCACAACGTCAACACAACCTGCTATCACAACATGTATAATTCGCCACAACTTAATCACAACGCACGAACTTGTTACTGGAAGTTACTATTTGTGGCAGCAGCAAGCTTATCCCAATGCAATTACAACCTCAACACAACCTGCTATCACAACATGTATAAGTCGCCACAACTCAATCACAACGCACGAAGAAGTTACTCGAAGTTACTATTTTTGGCAGCAGCAAGCCTATCCCAATGCAATCACGACCTCAACACACAATGCACAAGTCATCACAACCCTCAAAGACACCTGCTATCATAACATGCATAATTTACCATAATTCAAAGTAATCACAACAATGCATAAGTCATCACAATAATGCAATCACAACCTCACGGCAACACGCTATCACAACATGCATAAGTTACCACAATTCGAAGGCATCACAACAATGTATAAGTCATCATAACAATGCATAAGTAATCACAATAATGCAATCACAACCTCACGGCAACCCGCTATCACAACATGCATAAGTTACCACAATTCGAAGTCATCACAACAATGCATAAGTCATGACAACGATGCAATCACAACCTCAGGGCAACCCGCTATCACAACATGCATAAGTTACTACAATGTATAAGTCATCACAATAATGCAATCACAACCTCACGGCAACACGCTATCACAACATGCATAAATTACCACAATTCGAAGTCATCACAACAATGTATAAGTCATCACAATAATGCAATCACAACCTCACGGCAACCCGCTATAACAACATGCATAAATTACCACAATTCGAAGTCATCACAACAATGTATAAGTCATCACAATAATGCAATCACAACCTCACGGCAACCCGCTATCACAACATGCATAAGTTACCACAATTCGAAGTCATCACAACAATGTATAAGTCATCACAATAATGCAATCACAACCTCGCGGCAACCGGCTATCACAACATGCATAAGTTACTACAATGTATAAGTCATCACAACAATGCATAAGTAATCACAATAATGCAATCACAACCTCACGGCAACACGCTATCACAACATGCATAAGTTACTACAATATATAAGTCATCACAACAATGTATAAGTCATCACAATAATGCAATCACAACCTCACGACAACCCGCTATCACAACATGCATAAGTTACCACAATTCGAAGTCATCACAACAATGCATAAGTCATGACAACGATGCAATCACAACCTCAGGGCAACCTACTATCACAACATGCATAAGTTACTACAATGTATAAGTCATCACAATAATGCAATCACAACCTCACGGCAACCCGCTATCACAACATGCATAAGTTACTACAATGTATAAGTCATCACAACAATGCATAAGTAATCACAATAATGCAATCACAACCTCACGGCAACACGCTATCACAACATGCATAAGTTACCACAATTCGAAGTCATCACAACAATGTGTAAGTCATCACAATAATGCAATCACAACCTCACGGCAACCCGCTATCACAACATGCATAAGTTACTAAAATGTATAAGTCATCACAACAATGCATAAGTAATCACAATAATGCAATCACAACCTCACGGCAACACGCTATCACAACATGCATAAGTTACCACAATTCAAAGTCATCACAACAATGTATAAGTCATCACAATAATGCAATCACAACCTCACGGTAACCTGCTATCACAATATGCATAAGTTACCACAATTTAAAGTCATCACAACAATGCATAAGTCATGACAACGATGCAATCACAACCTCAGGGCAACCCGCTATCACAACATGCATAAGTTACTACAATGTATAAGTCATCACAACAATGCATAAGTTACCATAATTGAAAGTCTATCGCAATGCAATCACAACCTCAACACAACAAATGAAAAAACTACTGTAAGTTATTGTATGTCGCAGTAGCAAGTCTATCGCATTGCAATCACAACCTCAACACAACCTGCTATCACAGCATTCATCAGTGATCACAACTCAATCGCAACGAATGAATAAGCTACTAGAAGTTACTATATGGGGCAGCTGCATTTCTATCGCAATGCAATCACAACCTAAACACAACCTGCTATCACAACTTGCATAAGTCATCCCAACTCAATCACAACTATGCATAAGTCAGAAGAAGTTACTGTATGTGGTACCAGCAAGCCTGTCGCAATGCAATCACAACCTCAACACAAGCTGCTATCACGACATGTATAAATCGCCACAACTCAAAGTCATCACGAATTAAGGCGTTGAAAGTCTATCACAACTTAATCACAACATCATGTGTCGTCAAACCCAAAATATATCACAACCTACAGCACCAATCTAACGCAACCTCATATGTCCATCACAAGTTACTTACATCACCAGAATAATATCAAATGTAACCTCGCCATACTAACATCACATATTCATATCAAAACGAATCAAGTCTATCACACAATTGGTACATAGCCCTCGATCTTAGAGACTACGTACCACACCAACCATTTTCTAAACTTTTTGACGTTGAACCTTTGAAGCTCATCGTCGAGCGCCTTCTTCAACAAATAGTAGCACATGAAAACCCCACAATCATCACTGTTGCACTGGGTCTCGGGAACCTCCACCACTTTTGTCTTCCATTTTTCCCATGCTCCTTCCTCAAAATCGACTTTCATGACATATTTAGAATGCCGCCTCATAGCCTTGAAGAACAAGTTGATTTCATTAGCAACATTGGGTCTATTATTCATATTATCATATATAAAAGCTTTCTTTTGCTCTAGCCTGAATTCTATCAAACACCAATGTCTGTCTTTAAGCACAGGCAGCATCCACTTCTTGCAACGTAATGCATTATACCCATTTGGTCCTCTCAACCCTGCACTCACCTCCCGATGGCACTCTCTTGCAGGGTACAACGCTTCTGTATCGCCATCTAGATCGGGATGCGTATACTTTTTCTCTTCTGTTGCGCAGAAAGACTGCATAAACGACATTATGTCAGTTAGTCCACATCACAACATATGTAAACATGGCTAGAAGAAATAATCAGTGTCACACAACTAACATCACAACCTATGCATAAAAGGGTCACAACCTGAACTACAAGATATAATCACAGCTACACAACTAACATCACAAAATCACAACTAATACTGATAATCATAATATGATATCACAACCTATGCATAGAGACTAAGCTTCACAACATTCAACAGTGATGATATAGATAAATAATGAAAGTAACTTACAATCCAATGGGGGTCAAATATATGAATAGTGGGGTTTCCATCTCCATTCAAATCCTTCATGGCCAAGTCAGTCACATTGCTTCGAACTAATGCTACAAATGCATTGACATAAAAATTGTCAACCCACCCAGGGGTAGCACCTTCATCTTTAGGTGCCACTCCCGGGAACCCCGACCACCTAAGGCTTTGGAGGTGGAAGACCTTCACTTGAATCCCACAAGCAAGACCAACATTTATAGTGTTGCCCATGTCTCCTCCATTTGGAGGTGGGATCGTCCAAATATGGTCAACCATCGCCTCTTCCGCTGTGGCGAGTGGGAAGTCCTCGTACTCATCCCCCTCCCTGCGATTTTTTCTGATAGCATTGGGGACGTAGTATGGTGATATATGATGTGCTCCGGCAACGGAGCGAGTGGCATGGTTATGAACTAAGGGGGAGACAACAATTGAGCTATCTTGTGTCTTCTCCCCCTCCACACGTGCTAACAAGGCATCCTGCGACATATGAAATAAAAATGGTTACTCACAACAACAAGCATTTAACCAAACACAACCTATCTATAAGTCATCATAACAAGCAGCAGAAGAGTAAACTTACCATAAGAGACTTAAGGTCGAGGACTGGAATCAACTTGGGGAGAGCAAGTGTCGAATCAGATGCGATGGAGATGACAGAGGGTTCTTTCATAAATGCACTTCTTGGTTCTCCTTCTTCAACATGAGTGGAATTGAGAGAGATGACTGAGAGGTCCCTATTATGAGGGACTCGTGAGTCTTCCAACTGGGCTGCAAGGAGATCATCTATTGTGTGAGCAGGTGCAACATTGTCGGCCCTATTGGTCGGAGTAGCATTAGGCGAGGAGGCACAATCTTCCTCATCATTATCATCCCCAAATGGAAGCTTCCGTGGTTTGAACGGTGATGTCTTTTTAGCTTGTGTTTTGAACCTCTTGGAAGCAGGGATTGCGGGGGACTCTAGGTCCTCAACAGGGATCCTTGCAAGGGGGACTTTGCCTCGTGTGGACTTGTCTGCCATATCATGTGCATCTCCTCCTACCACTTCATGGGCCTCTTCATGTTGGTCTTCTTCTCTAGGCACTTGTTGTTGTGCCTCTTCAGTCCGACCATTTTCCTCTTCTCCTGGACAACCCACAACTTTCTTTAACTTTCTCATCTCCACTTCCAATACACGGCACCTATGATTTGCCGACATTATCTCCCTCTCCAGTCTGTTCTTCATCACATTTACATTGTTCTTCATCACATTTACATCCTTGCGCAAACCCTTGTTGACTTCATACATTTGCATATTGGTCAACATCAAGCTATTCACAAGGTTGGACAAGCTTTCAAGAGTGGCAGGTCTGCTCTCCAGTAGCCGGCGAACTTCTACAATGAAGACAACATGACAAAGATTACAACCTAATTTCGACATAGATTACAATCGAAAGAAATATCATCACAACTCAATCCCAACCTTTATCAAATCATCCAGTTACACCATCACAACCTACATTTACACTATTACAACGCAATATACGACATCTAACACAACCTAAGTAAAAGCACAACCACTAGCACAACTTCATATGGGATCTATCACAACCTACAAATATAGCATCACAAGTCAATGTCCGAATCTGTATATAAGCTATCACAACCTACATTTTCACGACATAGATTACAACCAAAAGATATATCATCCCAACCCCAATCACAACCTCACGCATAAGCCATCACAACCTACATTTACACCATCACAATGCAATATACGATATACAAACATCATTTTATTCACATATTGGACACAACCACAATCACAACCTAGAGAGATATTATCACAACTCAATATGAGATCTAACACAACTTACAAATATAGCACCACAACTGAATGTCCGACTTTGCATATAATCCATTACAACATTATAAGGGCTATCATAACTTACATTTACAGCAGCAAAACGCAATATACGATATCTAACACAACCTATGTATAAAAAAACACAACCGGGTCACAATCAAGTACCTTCGACATAAGCATCACCAGCTTCCTCATTGGTAGCTTGTCGTCTGCGTTTGCTGCCAAGCTGTTGGATGTCTTCTGATTGAGTATCTGAGCCACTGTTGGGCCCCTCATTTGAAGGCTTCACTCCGGCACGGCTCCTAAGAGCCTCCTCCACTGGTGTCTCAGCTACCCTCCTTGCCTTGCTCTTCTTTCTTTGCTGCCTCTTGCGAGGTAGCTCATCAGCCTTGTGGCACCTTTCTCGATGTCCCCTGCCACATCCTGCCCCTTGATGAACAAGTCTGATGCTTGTTCATCCTCGGTGAAGACAAACTCCACAGCCAAGCCCTCTGTATCCAAGGCCATACCAGCCTCGTATGTGTCCGGGGCAACATTGACACTCCACCTCTTTAACCTGGGTGATTGATCCTCCTCCTTATCTGACTGTATCAACCACCCAAAGTCTCTAAACTTGGCCTCAGCCAATTCAAAAAACCAAACCTGTACATGTCAAACATTCAAGTCAATTATAATAACAACTGTTAGTATCCTCACAACCCAATATAATTAACCACAACTTATAATAGTGACCACAAGGCATAAGATACAACATACCTGGAAAACAGCTCCACAACCAAACAAATTATATCGATCTTTCCTCTCCTCCCTATCCTCATAGGTGTTACTAACGCCATTCCACAATGCATTGTAGACATCCCTAGCCCAGGGATATGCATCAAAGGTGGCAAGGTTGGACTCATCCATCATTGCCCAAAACTTGCCATCAACCACATCCCTTGGCCTGGGTAGGAGGAAGACAGCAATGCAGTATAGCAAGGCCAACCTTGCCCTATCATTTACCTTCAACTTCTTGTTGTTAAACTTTTCCTTTATCATTTTTGCGGTAATCTTACTTACTCTCACCCCAGGGAACACCTCTCCTGGAAGGTGGGGCCCTTTGTGCGCTGCGATGATTTCCTTCCGACTAGAAATCCATCATGCAGTGGCAACTGCAGTATCATACTGACGTCTATCGGCTTCAGAGTGGCTGACCGCCTGCCGATTCTGAAAGTTAAGCCGCTTATCCTCCTAGCCAGTATGTGGCCAATTAGACGATGACAGACCATTGTGTCTGTCATCTCAAAGAAGACTTTGAAGCAAGTTTTCATTACTTGCTCATGGACCCCTCCCTTCAAATCCGGGATGAGGTTCAGCACTTTTGAAGTTGAGCATCTACACTCAACTCTCCCAATCTGTAAAATGTAATGAATGCAATATTAAGTACACATGAAGCACAACCAAATACATTTAGGGAATAAATACAAGTTTATCGCAACCATAACACGACTACAGCACAATGTCAACATAACTATCATATAACCGATGCATCCCAACCCTACAAAAGCACTATCACAATGTCACTAAATTTCATCACAGCTCATGATCAACACAAGGCCTTCAATTTTCTCATCACAAGTTCTACACAACTACTATTTTTCATCACAACCATAACCGCATTCATCAAAACTTAAAAGGAGTTGAACATACAAGCACATCTCAATCTATCACAACCTGTTAAACATCATAAAACAAACACATGCAACTCAATCAACCATTACTCTTGTCCATCACAACCCTACAGAAGAACCATCATAACGTCACCAAATCCATTAGAGCTCATGACCAACAACCCTAGCCCTCAACTTTAGCCATCTCAGGTTGTACACAACTGCTACACATTTCCATCCCAACCATAAATGTATTCATGAAAGTTGAACATACAGACACCTCGTAAGCTATCACAACCTATTAATATCATAAAACAAACACATGCAACCCAACACAACTACAGCACAATGTCAACACAACCATCATATGACTGATGCATCCCAACCCTACAAAAGAACTATCACAATGTCACCAAAATCCATCACTGCTCATGACCAACACAAGGCCCTCAACTTTTCCATCACAAGTTCTACATAACTACTACACGTTTCCATCCCAACCATAAATGCATTTATGAAAGCAATTGAACATACAGACATCTCGCAAGCTATCACAACCCTATTAAACATCATAAAACAAACACATGCAACCCAACACAACCCATTAAAAAATATTATACAATACATGAAACCCTCGACATGCACAAGCCAAGAGCAAGAAAAACATCAAACAATTATGAAAAGAAATATCTTTTACTTAAAAAAAGGATCTTTGTACTTACTTCGTCTTGCCGGCCGGAAGTAGAAGCTTCTGCCATTGAGGGCACCGTTATGAGGGGAGAACTACTCCGCTAGAGAGAAAACGAGGGAAGAGCGCCGTTGGTAAGGGAGACAACGAAGGACAGCGCCGTCACGAGGGGAGAGCGTTACGGGACACCGCCGCCACGAGGGGAGAGGGCAAGGGGACACCGCTGCCACGAGGGGTGAGTGCCGCTATGACACGAAGGTCGCCGCCGTGAGATGGGTGCGCCGAGGAGGGTTGCGGTGTGAAGGGGAGCGCCGCCGGCACTGAGGGACGTCGTCGCCGTTAGACGAGGGAGGTCGCCGTGAGGAGGCGGTCTACACTTGCGAGATGGTTGGGACGCGAAAGGGAAGAAGCAGTTTAGGTTGTGATGGAGAGACATGAGGTTTTGACTTTAAAAACCCATGTGAACAGTTTCTTATTTTTGAAATCACGTGGGTTAAGACGTGGAAAAGGCCGTTCAAACGGCGTTAATGACGCCGTTTGGTGGGTAGCTACGTTGTTCCATGTGCCGAAGGGTAATTTTATCATTTTCAAAAAAATTGAGTGTTTTGGAGCTCGTGCGGGACTGAAATGGATATGAAATTCTGGGTACTTTGTACTAAAGTGGATACCATATTTTCCCCTTTGTACTATTTTGGTTAAAATTCACCTACTTGGACTAAAATGTAAACCACCCATAACTTTAATATCTACATGTAGCAAGTTGGATGTGTACAATGATTCTAGCCATCTACCGCAAAGTAAAAAAGCAAATATTTGCTGAAGGGTAGGTCACTATTTTGCCATGAAGCCCGCTAATCATGTGGTTTTGAAATCACCCAACACCATCTCACTACATCCACTGTATCTTTATAAATGAACGCGGCTAAAGAATCTTCTTTGTCCCCGTTACCTTTGCACCCTATCAATAAAAATAAAAGTTTTCACTTAGGGGCCGTTTGGGGCGTGATTAAAAGCAAAACATCCAGATGGGATGTTTTGCTACACTGTAGCATCTGGATATTTTATATATCCAGCTGATACACCTCAGGAGGTGTTTCAGCTGGATGTAAAAATCCACATGGATGCTACAGTATATATCCAATATCCAGTCTGGATATTTTGCAATAATCACGCCCCAAACGGCCCCTTATCTCCCAAATATCAAATAATAAGATGCATATCTTATGGCTTCTAACTGGGGGGTGGGAGCAATAACAAACAAGATAAAAATCTCTTCTCAATTTCTTACTAGCTTCTTACTAATGCGGAAGAAACCTTGTAATGATTATCTAATGTGGTGGGGGCCAGTCCTCAAAACCATTTAACGGGGAATAAGCTACTAGATCTCGCCCAACTGTCGCTATATGAGGGTTGTCCACAGCCGACACAATCAAAGACGGCACCTTTGGCCGCCAAAGGACAACAAGGAAATGGAGAAAAAGAGACATGAGGAGGAAGAACATGGGAGGAAGAAAAAGAAAGAGAAGAGGAGGTCGTCTGCCAATGAGGTTGTCAAAGGTCCGTTGCCATCGGGTCACCTGTGGTTCTCTTGGGAGGAAGAGGATAGAATGGCAGAAAGTGTTTGGAGGTGTTGGGGGGATGGTGAGAAAATTAGTAGGGAAGGATGGGGGGTGGGAGCAATAATAAACAAGATAAAATTAGATGGAGAATGGAGGGGTAATCCAGCGAGCCGGGCCAGCCCATAGGGAAGTTGGGTCAGGGCCAGGCCTCAATTTTAGGCCCACGGGCCCAGACCAACCCAGCCCAAGGCTCGGAGATGGCCCGGCCTGGCCTGAGCCCAGACCGCGGCCCAATCCATAGCCCAATGTGGCCCAATGTCCCTTCTAGAACTCGGTTGCCAACGAGTTCCAACAACTCTTTTTTTGATCCATTGGATTATCATCCAACAACCACCAAAGACTCCCAAAGGTTCTTTTTTATGAGCGGTTGGATGATCATCAAATAATATTTTTATCTTGGTTAGGCACGTATTTGGAAGGGACATTGCTCATGCCTGGGTTTCCTGGGGTTTGTTGCTCCTATAAGTGAAGCGGATAGAATTAATCATACGAGCCGACACAGGACTCAAGTCAGTTGAGAAACGCATAAAGCACTTCGCAAACTCACAGAAGCCACTGGTTGATTCGAGTGATTTTGTCTTAGAGATAGAAACCCCCAAGACCCCAATAATAAGCCAGCCTTGGGCCAGGGTTGGGCCTGCCTCTCAACCAATGGGCCGGACCGGCCTGGCCCGGTGCCTTAAATGGGCCTCCAATGGACCGGCCCGGGCCCAGCCCATAGCCAATGGGACTGGCCTGGCCCATTTCCACCTCTAGTATTGGGGGACATAGAAGTTTAATCGGGTCCAAATAGCCCCATTATAATATACTCTCTCCGTCCTGTGTGTCCCCATCAGAAATCAAAATGAACTTCGAATTTAAGGCCATGGAGAAGAACTACTTACAATCACATGCTGAAAAGTTGAACTGGTTTGCTAGGAGGATGCTGACCGAGTACGACTCACCCTTCTTAATCAATAGCTAACCATATTCGTTTTTATTATTGTTAGCTAACCATATTGTTCCATTCTTATTTGACTTGATCAGTTTTAGTTGTTTTGATCGGCTTTTGTAAGATGATTGGCCGTAATCCATGCCACTAATTCAAAGTATCATCTTCACCTAATTTGTCCTAACTTTGGTTTTATATTTGGGAAACTTGGAAGCGATATAATCAAATCGTCTCCACGTGCGCAGAGGCAACTAGTTTCCGTCTCTTGCAATGTGCAGTGGCACAGTGTACTTCAATCCAATCAGGATAGGAAACTACCTGGATGCAAATCTCGACCTAGGCGAAGAAAAGTTAACAGTAATATTTCTTAGGTGTTAGGAAGATAATTGAGAATTTAGGGGGGCTGCAGATTACATGGGTGCCATGATTGACAGCATTGGTGTTGTATTTGTTCTCTATTTGTTATTAAAGATAACAAACATTGCAATGACTTATGCAATCGTGCCTCTTGGTGCCATAGTGCCACTTAATGACATCACATTTTTCTCATAGCTTTAATCACGTCTACATTCTGGACCAGTTCAATGAACGTAATCTCCTTACAAAAAAAACACTAGGTAATTTGCCAAGAGACGAAAGCCCTCTAGTAAGAGACACCTTTGCCACTCGACATGGCACCCCAAGTTGCAAAAGTTATGCTTGACGAAAAAGAGTCATAGAAGAAATAAATTTTGCAAAAACTCCAGGGAAGGCAAAAATTGAAGAAAAAGTGAACATAAGGCCAATCACTGGTCAAAATCAGCATTACGATTATGATGCAAAAATTTTATTGTTCTTCCAAGCCCGACCGACACAATTCAAGAACCTATATTCTTTCACAAAAAGTATTAGAATCACTAAAAATAACATCTATATCCTGCAAGAAAAAGCTTGAACAAACTGCTTTATTGCCAGCTAGCTCAAACACCTTGGAAAACAACAGGCACTCGGCTATTCTTTGCCTTTTTTTCCCTGATTAAAGGCACTTCAGCTATTCAAAATTGCAATTTACAACATATTCAAGTAGTGTCGATGTCCACCAAAAGAATATTAGTGCAGCAGAATGAGGCTGCTCAATTGAATTTTTATATAGAGAAATGCCGCATTATTGGTTCTAGCGCATCGGGATTGAATTTTCTGGCAAACAAATAACATGTTCTATTCATCCCATTCCACAAGCATGGCCTCGACAGAATTTCCTTCTGCATGAGCAATAACAAACTCATTAATCGTCATCGTTATAAGTACGTGGCATTTGCTTTCATTTCCCACAGTTTTAGCAAATAAAGTAACTTGGTCAATAAGAAGAATAAAAAGTGAAAGCAAGCAGCAGGATGCAAATAGCAAACTTTTTGGAAGACAATCAATACGGAGAAAAAGTGAAAGCAAGCAGCAGGATGCAGATCGCAAATTTTTTGGAAGTTTGTGTTAGAGAATGTTCAGATTTATAATGTTCAGATTTTTGTCCGTGTTTAACTTAGTACTTACACTATAGAGGGTAGTATGGTCAACTTAGTTTATTGTTTTTTTTTTACAGTCAAAGACCTAATTACCCTTCACTTAAAGAAGGGTTAACCAATAAGAAAAAATTTTAATTACAGTAAAAGACCTTGTAATTAAATTTTTTTCTTGTTGGTTAACCCTTCTTTAAATGAAGGGTAATTAGATCTTTTACTATAATTAAAAAGCAATAAACTAAGTTGACCATACTACCCTCTATAGTGTAAAAACTAACACGGACAAAAATCTGAACATTCTCTAACAGTTTGATACTATTTAAAACTGCAGATGTTATACGCTTTCCATAGACGTTGGAACCTACAGCTTCACATCTTGCATTCTCAGGTCGTACACATTTCTACATAAATGAACTTTGTCCAGGACAAAGATGCCCACATATATCAGCAACTAGTCATAAGATAATTAATGCAAATTAGGACGAGAAGTTTTGTATGTTAGAGACAGAATCTCCAACACAATTTCAATTCAAGAGAAGGGTAACATCCAAGGGATTAATAGTTGAATGTGTACCATTTTATTACTTGTGATGTGTAAACTCTCCTGCAAAGACTGCAAAAGATGAAAAAGTAAGAGAAGTGAGATTATGCACACCTAGGAAAATTTTTTGGCAAAGGAATTAACATAATATAGGAAGTTTTAGTTAGATATAATAACTGTAATAGTAACATATTGGAGTCAACAAGACAGTGAAAAACAAAATATAGCACATAAATGATATGCATGCTATTAAAGATCTTACTGTAATATTTTTTAGGAGTTCAAAAGAAACATCCTCAGCATTGTATGCTTTTGGATGCCATTTTCCTTCAGACCAGTCTACATGTGTTACTGACCAATTAGCAATGCCTTGTGGATCAAGAATCTGAAAATGTTCATAAAATGACTCCAGAGTTTCAGCTGAGGAAGTAGATAAAAAAATGGTGATGAAATACAGCATACTGAGTTTTATGTACTGACATTAAAAAGAGTGGGCAAATAATGCTCATCAGAGTAGCAGTAATGGCTGTCCATATCTGGCTGGAACATCAAATTACATTTTGACATGAGAAAAGTACAAATTGAACCTCACCACACTCGGAAAACTTAGTATTACTAAATCTAATTCCAGCTTTAATATAAGCAATCATTTTTCTTCCCATGAAATGACAAAACAACTTTGAAGAAAGAAGAGTAACATTTTGGAACGAAAAAACTAAACCAACAAAGAAACAAACTGAAGCCATAGTAATGCAGACCAGAAGCTGCTTCCTAAAATAATCATTTAAGAACCCCCCAGGTCCCAGTGATCTTCTTGTATGAGCAGCCCACATGCGTGACCCGCAAAGTTTAGACACTTATGGCATTGGGAGGTGGAGGTGTAAGGACAGCCATCACAATCAGAGGACTCACGAATCTGGCCATGTTTCAGTATGAGACCCACTGAACCTGTAAAATTGTGGTTCATAATATAGGACAGAGGATAAATTTTTCACTGGATTAGATATAAGGCCCAGAAACTAGAGTGATGCTAAATTTTGTTAGTCCCCCAATCTGATGGCTCTGTTTTAACCCCCTGGTTCCATAACTTTGTCACCACAGATAACTGTTGATGTAAATTTGACCATCTGTCCCACTATTTTACGATGAGATAACCAAAACAGTACTCATAACATAAATTGATACAATTTTCACCTCGCTCAGCCATCCAAAATGCCAAATTTTTATTAACTACATATTGATTTCATTTCGGTATTTGCTGTTCCTTGATTCCATCCCCTGGAACAAAAGCTAGCTTGTCACAATGCAATTCATACTAGTTGATAATATACCTTGCAGAATTGCTTAAATTTCGTATAATAGAGACTGTCTGATAGAACTAAAGTGGCATGCTGTCGTTTCATGGAGAACCACTGCAAAACATATACGAGTTAAAACACATTTGTATTATTAAAAAAAATATCACATTTTTTATCAGTAAAAGAAAACATTTTAATCAGATTACGAATGTCTAAACAATCATCTTGATTTTCAGTGACCTAAATTTTTTTTGAAAATAAGCATACTACATAGGTTCGCAAAGGAGGAGTGCATTCTTCTTCAAAATTTTAATATATTTCACTTTTCATTCCCACATCCTTTTTGATGAACTCCAAGTCAAGAAAACTGATCATTCAACAGGCACAACTCTTACTCCTAAAGGTCATGCATCCTTCGATCTATACTTATTAGCAATGGTTAAACAATCTTCTAGATTGTTTGTGATTCGAAAATATCTGGAGTGAGCATACTATATAGGTTCATCATCATACACCTTATCCCAGCTATCTGGGGTCGGTGGCATGGATGATATGCCACGTTTGACTCTTATCGGAATCAAAATGGTACAAAATCCATACAAAGAAACATAGTGGCAATTTTTTATGCCAGATGCCCTTCCTGATGCAACCATCTGAAGAGGGGACGATGATAAGAAGATTCAACGTCGTCATATCAATCATAAACCTTTCCAATTATGTGGATTGGCTTCATGACATGATGGTTGCACATGAAATATTAATATAGTCATCTTCCATCACAAAGCTGTTAACAATGAAAACCAGTCTGCTTTTATATGGGAGCATGGCACTAGCATACTATATAGGTTCATAAGAAGAATTCAAAATGCCAATCTCTTCAGTAATTTTCACCTATATTCCAATTTTCATGTTCAGGTTGATGTATACCTGTGAACCCTTCCTCCAATCTTTCTTCTGAATCTCAGGTAACATGTATTCTATATACCTGCCCATGCCATGGGGTCCAGGATCCACATAGCTGAAAAATGTCAGAAAGTTGAAATCTAGGCATGAGACTAAGACAAGTAATGTCAGGATCATATGTTTTGCTGCAAATATGGAGGGTTGGCATCATTGAGACTTAAAACCACAACTCAAGATGCCGGGCAACTTAACATATAGCTAAAACATAGTTCACTGCAGCTCCCCAGGAGATTAGGAAAACATTATATGAACAATCGCTGAATAATCTATGTAGCACATTAGCACAGTGCAAGAGTACAGAATGACCTCACTAGATTAAGGCAGCTAGCAGGAAATTTTTATGCCAGCTACTAGGTAAAATAACAATAATTACATGCAAAGAAACTCAGCAATTTACCTGTCAATAAAGCTAACATTTGTCTTCATCAAAAAATTATACACATAGTCGAAATTGTGAAGAGGGACACAGCTGGTGCATGAGAAAAAGAAACATTTCAATTGGTCAAACAACATCAGCATTTAAAATTTATCCAAAACGTCAGCATTTAAAGGTAACAATGAATGCCAATTTGCATACCTGTCAGAAAGAAGTACAAAATGCTGGTTATCAGCATCTTTGAGGGCGTTTGCCAAAAGCCTCCTTTCTGCATCTACCATGGAAATTTTTCCCCATACAACCTGCATGCATTTCAATCACTTCGTCAAGCATCCCTCAAAATCTAACTAGATGTAATATCAAGATCTTGCCGAATTTGTTTATTACCAAAAAAATTAAAGGGATAGTAGGATTCATGAACTCAAGGAGGATTAAGAAGTGGATACACAAAGAAACAAATACCAGATAATTAGAATTCATGAACTCAAGGAGGATTAAGAAGTGGATACACAAAGAAACAAATACCAGATAATTAGATTTCGTTTCCTTGTTATCATGTAATAAGGTTTCTGTCAAATATATGTTTCCTCGATAAATCAAACACAACAAACAAAACAAAGAATAAAAAAAATGAATGCCACGGGTAACCAAATAAGAAGCCATTTACATACAGGTGTGAGTGTTTTAAATGAAAAAAAAACTCTTACCTCCTCACTGTGAATGTCCCGCCCAATGAATAAATGACTCACAAACTTAGGTCTTTCCTTGGAAGCATGCACATAGATGGAGAATTTGGCTTCATGACCCTGTAAAAGCCACATTAGCTTCTTTGTCGGAAGAGACATATGATTATAACTATCTAGAGGAATGTAACAGGAGTCAATCATAAACTACAAGCAACATTCTGTCTATCTTTTCATGAGATATAAAGGGGAGTCAGCTCCATAAATCTTGCATAACATTGCAGCTTCTTTTTTACACTTAAAAATATTTCTAATTATATGCCAACGGCATTCTGGTTCTTGACATATCATGTGGTCTAACAATTTGCCTGTTTATGCAAAATGAACAATGAAATTTCCTCCCTCAAAAGCAAATGCAATGTCACTTACTCCGCACATATGAATTTATATACAAGCATAAATCTTAGTGTTTTACTGTTCTCAACTATCATTATTCGAGTAAAAAAGATTCCTCCATCAGACAATTGCTATAAAACATTTCTAGTCTGTCAAAAGTAATATTATCGATTTGAAGGAATCTGACACAACTTTTGAAGGAAGCAAAATGAGGAATCAACGAAGTTCATGATGAACTCATATAAAAGACTTACAATGAAGAATTTCTCCCAGAGCTTTTCAAAAGGCAGTGGACCGGGTGTCAAGAACATGAATGCAATTTTCGGCCTTTTTGACTGCATAGCCGGTGCATTTAGAATTTCTCTAGCAACTACACGAGATGCCATCTCTTCATCAGTGAGGAGCCTAGCTGGAGTAGGAATCCAATGAACTAAGGATCTACAAACGGATGATGAAAAGAGATAGCAGGCAGCATAGTTACTAGGTGGATAGACATAAGTGAAAGTAATTGACACAGATATCATGGAAACTAGGGCAATAATCCAGAGAGGCCTCCGCCTCTGCCGCGCGAGTGGCATCATTGCCCGCGTGCCTAAGCGCCATGCCTTGGGCATCCTCATATCCAAACAATATCATTAAAGCCGCATCTCTAACAACAATCTCTTCGCTTAGCTTTCAGCTCAACAAAATCACATTCATCAGCGAATGAGCTCAGCAGCTGTACCTCTTATCCAATGAGACAGAAAACCTGAGACCATACAGCAAATTTAAGAGCACCATAACAGTGTGGAGATAGAAAGATAGCATATTTATGGCATAAAAACCATCAAAGAGGAAACTCAAGGCAAGTGCAAAGTAATACATGACGAGAAAAAATTAAGGGTATAGGATACAAAGTAAGCCTGAATCAATGAGTGCTCTCAACTCCTTCAACAAAAACAAAGGAAAAGAAATAATCTTTATTATCCTCATTATCAAAGGTAGCCCGAAACCTTAACTAGGAAACCTCTAATTCCGCCGGCCAAGCAAATGGAAACCATGACAACATCAAGAAGTTGAGCAGATGCATAGTAAGCAATGCAGTGCATCCTAGTCCATACAAGTGAACAGCGACTATAAATACTAAAAACAAAGCAGCAGACTAATGACACGGATGTAGTAGACTGTAGAGAATACGCTAAGTTGATTGAGGTACCTGGAGAAGGAAGAGAAGCAAGAAACAGCTGTCTGAAATGGAAATGGAAATGGAAGTGGAATGGCTTGCAGTTAGAACTTGAAAGAAGAAGAGATAGGCGCAGGGGAAGAGAGACAAGTGCGCTCCCCCAGGAACTGAAACAAATCACCCCACCATTGACTACTATCATCAAGAAGGAAAGTAAACGGAAACCGAAAGCCTTTAATTTTCAGAATTTCCCCATCGGTTTGTATTTTTACTCGTAATAACAGAACTCTGACTCTGTTTCTCACACTATAACGCACATATAGTACGTTAATATACTTCCTTTGGACTGGATCTGCCTGTTTTGTTTCTATTCTGACTGATCTGTCTTTGATCAGGTAGGTTTCAGAGTTCAGAGTCTTCAGACCTTATATAAAATCGGTTCTGACTTGTCCGTCTTTGATTAGGTAGGTTTATATATAGGGAAAAGTTTAAATGGGATCGAGAGGGGTTTACATGAGATCGTTCTCATACGAGGAGCATGAAGCCAATTCTTATAGCCGTTGGATTCCGATCGGAAGATGGATATTAAATCAGTGGGTAGGTGAGTGTGTCACATCAGGAGGAGTGGGTGAGATCATTATGGCTATATGTAGCCGTTAGATCAAGATCGAAAGGCTACGATTCAAAGCGGCCTCATATAAGCTATATGAGAGCGATCTCATTTAAACTTTTCCCAATATATATATATACGGAAAAGTTTATATGAGATCGCTCTCATATTGCTTATATGAGGCCACTTTGAATCGTAGTCGTTGGATCTTGATCTGACGGATACAAATATCCATAATGATCTCACCCACTCCTTGATGTGACACACTCACTTACCCACTGATTTGATATCCACCCTCCGATCGGAATCTAACGGTAATAAAGATTGGCCTCATGCTCCTTATATGAGAACGATCTCATGTAAACTCATATATATATATATATATATATATATATATAATCGGTTTAGTGAGGTCAACCTTTGAGTGGATGGATTTCGATCAACGGTGAATATCAAAGGATCATCACTCTTATAGCCGTCAGATCAAAATCTAACGGCTACGATATAAACTGACCTTATATAAGTTAGATAAGAGCGATCTCATTTAAACTTTTAACAGAGTAACATACCTACTCGAGAAATTTATATTGCTTGATATTTATATATTTTATGTATAAAGTGAATTGTATGATAATAGAAAATATTTATGTACTACCAAAATGTTATTTTTTATGGTATCCACCACCTTCTTGCTATGATTTACACACAATCACAAAGTCTCCATTCTCTTTAGGGTGGTTTACATTTTAGTTTAACTAGGTGAATTTTAACCAAAATACTACAAAGGGAGAAATATGATATCAACTTTGGTACAAAGTACCTAGAATTTGATATCCACTTTAGTCCCGCACGACCTCCCACACACTCAAAATTTTTAAAAATGACAAAATTGTCCTTTATCGCGTGGAATAATGTAACTACCCACCAAACGGTGTCATTAACACCATTTCAGCGTCTTTTTTCACGTCTTGACCCACGTGCTTTTAAAAATAAAAATTTGTCCACATGGGTATTTAAAGTCACAACCTCATGTCTCTCCATCACAACTTTAAACTACTTCTTCTATTTCGCGTCACAACCATCTCGCAACTCTAGACCGCCTCCTCGTAGCGACCCTCCTTCAGTTGCGGCGGCGCTCTTGTCTCACATCGGCGACTTCTCTCAGTGTCGACGGCGCTCCCCTATCATAACACAACCCTCCTCGGCACTCCCTTCTCGCGGCGGCGACCTCCCCTCGCGGCGACACACACCCCTCACAACGGCGGTGTCTCCTTGCGCTCTCCCCTCGAGGCGGCGCTGTCCCTCGTGATCTCCCCTGCCGGCGACACTCTTCCCTCGTGGTCTCCCCTCGCGATCTCCCTAGCGGCGGAGCTCTCCCCTCGCGGTGGCGCCCTCAATGGCGGATGTTTCTACTTCTTCAGTCCGCCAAGAAGAAGTAAGTATAATTTCTATTTTTTTAAGTAAAAGATACTTCCTTTCATAATTATTTAATAAATTAGCTGTTATAAATCTTCTTTACTGTAACTGTAATGTAATCTTGCGTACCTTTGCAAACATAACAACGAAAATTGAGTATTAAAGTATTGATGATAGAATCAAGTAAAACGCTCTATCCTTAAGATAGAATTCGCCCTCTCCACGGTGCTTAGGACTCTTGGGCGTCTGCCTCCCAGGATAAAACGATCAACCACACATTGTAGGAGCACTCCAAACAGCACGCGCAACAAACCAAAATATGCAATGCTTTCACAAAAGGAAGGAAGAGGAAGAAGACGAAGTCCAGTAAAAACGATGCAGAAAAAACCCATTTTTCGTGACTTTATAAAAATCCCATTAAAGGCCCGTTGAAAACACCATTTCCCGTTAAACAGACGCGTCCATTCGTTAACAGTCATAAGAAAATAAACCAGACCTATTTTGGTTGAACCAAAAATAAATTAGAAAATCAAACCAAATGAATTTATCCCAAAATAATATTATTTTGTTGACCCAACCCGACCTGACCCGGCCAGCCGCGCGTGCGAACCGAACAAAATCGAGCCGAGCCGAGTCGGCCGGCCGGACGGACCGCGACGGCGCACGCGGGCGTGTGGGTTAGCCCACCTAGGTATATGGGTCTAACATCTCTCTCCCCTACAAAAGTGGGGTGGCCCAAGGGTTTAACTTCAAAGGCCAAACTTAGGCTTTATATACCATCTTCAATACCTCCTTTGTGTGGATGTGGGACTATTCATACCTTCAACCAATTCTCTCATTCAAAACAAAGTGGGTTATAATGCCCACTTTCAACATTAGTTTTTTTCCTGCTCTTGGCTTGTGCATGTCAAGGGTTTCATGTATTGTATAATATTGCTTAATGGGTTGTGATGGACAAGAGCAACAGTTGTGTTAGGTTGCATGTGTTTATTTTATGTTGTTTAATAGGTTGTGATAGCTTGCGAGGTGTCTGTATGTTCAACTGCTTTTATGAATGCATTTATGGTTAGGATGGAAACGTGTAGTAGTTGTGTACAACTTGTGATGGTCAAAGTTGAGGGTTGGGGGTGTTGGTCATAAGCTCTGATGGATTTAGTGACGTTGTGATGGTTCTTTTGTAGGGTTGTGATGGACAAGAGTAATGGTTGTGTTGAGTTGCATATGTTTGTTTTATGATGTTTAATAGGTTGTCATAGCTTGCGAGGTGTCTGTATGTTTAACTTTCATGAATGCATTTATGGTTAGGATAGAAACGTATAGCAGTTGTGTACAACTTGTTATGGGCAAAGTTGAGGGCTGAGGGTGTTGGTCATGAGCTCTGATGGATTTGGTGACGTTGTGATTGTTCTTTTGTAGGGTTGTGGTGGACAAGAATAATAGTTGTGTTGAGTTGCATGTATTTGTTGTATGATATTTAACAGGTTGTGATAGCTTGAGATGTGCTTATATGTTCAACTCCTTTTGATGAATGTGTTTATGGTTGTGATGGAAACATGTAGTAGTTGTGTAGAACTTGTCATCGGAAAGTTGAGGGCCTCTTGTTGGTCATGAGCTCTAATGAATTTTGGTGACGTTGTGATAGTTCTTTTATAGGTTGGGATGCATCGGTTATATGATGGTTGTGTTGATATTATGTTATGGCTACGATGAAGTTGTGTTTATTCCCTAAATGCATTTGGTTGTGCTTCATGTGTACTTAATATTGCATTGCATTATATTTTGCAGATTGATAGAGTTGAGTGCATATGTTCAACTTCAAAAGTGTTCAACCTCATCCTAGATTTAAAAGGAGGGGTGCATGAGCAACTAATGAAGACTTATTTCAAAGACTTCTTCGAGATGCCAGACACAATGGTATGTCATCATCTAATTGGCCACATGCTGGCCATGAGGGAAAGTGGCTTAACTTTCAGAATTGGCAGGCGGTCAGCCACCGTGAAGCCGATAGATGTATGATATTGCAATTGCCATTGCACGATGGATTTGTAGTTGGAAGGAAATCATCACAATGCACAAAGGGTCCCACCTTCCAGGAGAGGATGTTCCCTGGGGTCAGAGTAAGTAGGATTACCGCAAATATGATAAAGAGAAAGTTTGATAACAAGAAGTTGAAGGTAAATGACATGGCAAGGTTGGCCTTGCTATACTGCATTGTTGTGTTCCTCCTACCCAGGCCAGGGGATGTGGTTGATGGCAAGTTTTGGACAATGATGGATGAGTCCAACTTTGCCACCTTTGATGCATATCCCTGGGCTGGGGATGTCTACAATGCTCTTTGGAATGACGTTAGTAACTCCTATGAGGATAAGGAGGAGAGGAAAGATCGATACAATTTATTTGGTTGTGGAGCTGTCTTAAAGGTATGCTGTTTCTTATGTGTAAGATCCCTCATCTTGGGCCGGTTAATTTTAGTGTGTGTCGGTTATCGAGTGGTTTAAGTGTTTTTTCGACTTAAATTCGGTAGTTTTCAAAATAAATGGGGTTTATAAAGGTTCTAATCAAAACCAATTTCACAATCTTGAGTTTCAAGTGATTTTGGATCAAACCTGAATTTTTAAGAATTTTTGGATTTTTCACCAATTTTCTAAAAATTAGGGTTTGACGGGACTGCTGCAGGCCCCGCCATTAAAAATTAGGTTTTTATGACCAAAATGCCCCAGACATTAAAGAAAGTCATTATAAAAATTTTTAGAATTTTCTAGACTTAATTTCGGATTAAAATAGCCAATTTTTCAAATTTTAGCCAAAAACCCTATTTCTACCCCATATTTTACTTAGGTCTACCCCAATTTTTTCTATAAAAGGAAAGTGTTGTGCCCTTTCTCAAGTTGGGAATAGGCTTGGCTGGGAGATTATGAGCCTCTTCCCCATTAGGCTTGAAAAGGAAAGGATTAGAGGTAATTAGCTTAATCTCTTCTTATTTCTTTAGGTTTTTCTTAAAAACCTTCTTAATCTTGATTTCCCCATTGTTTCAATCCATTTTGAAAGTATAAAAACTACTGTTTTATATCTCTTCTCCAAGCCCTAATCTTCAAAATCTTATTTTTATGCTTCTAAAGCCCTAGATCTAAGGTTTTCTTTTGGTATTCAAAGCTAAATCGAGATTAGTAGTGTATTAACTTAAAATCGTCTTTTTGGAAGGTGTTAGAGGTGATTGAATGTTTATTCTAATCAAGTCAAGGTAATGTGTTCTTCAATATCAGCCATGGGTAGCAAAAACTTGATCGTTTAAAATTAAACCCTTGCAAGTGCACAAGGCAATTGTACTACGGTGAGTATTGATAAGGGTTGTCGAACCTCAGGGACGGATTAATCTTTTACCAAATTCAAGAGAAGAGAGTTGCAGTTTTTGTTTAATCTAAATAAAGCTATGAACTTTAACTACTAAGTTGAGTTTTAATCAATGTGGAGAAAACCAAGGCTTCGAATCCACCAAAATAAACTAGTGTAAAGTCTCTCTCTCGCTTTTAAATAAAGATTTCCAATTGGCTGGTGTATTCCTCTCAGACATACACCTGTCAATTCAAATTATAGTGCTCTCCTCTCGGACATAACACATAAATCAATTAAGCATATGGAACTGTGATCTATCTCTCTCAAGCATAAATCAATGAAACTTTATTAACATATGACAAATCAGAACACTCACATTCCTCTCAAATATGCAAGTAATCTTTCAGATTGAAATTCATAAAATCCACTCTTATTTCTCTCAAGCACAAAGAATAAACTCAATGAATTAACTTTAATTGCATAACAAAGGTTCATACACCAACTAGAGTAAAAATAATATGAGAGAAAAGAAACTACACAACCAGATTATTGGGCTTCATCTACGCCTTGGATAGGAGTTTAGCCAAGCATGGGAAGAGAATCCATCATCTTCATCTTCATCATCTTCTTCTTCCTTTGCTCTAGCCTCCAAGGTCTCAAATTGCTCTCTAGGTTGAATATTAGGTGCCCAATACGTTCTCCCATAAGGCCTATTTATAATAGTGAAGAGAAACCACGAAGTCCCCTTCCAAATCCAAGTCGAAATAGGTCTTAATTCCGGTTTGCCGTATACGGCGATCGATCGGCACTATTCACCGATCGATCGGTACTGTTCATCCTGCAGCACAATTTTCCAATGGTCATAACTTTTTTCTCCAAACTCCGAATTGTGCGTGGTTAGTGGCGTTGGAAAGCTGACTTCTTGACTTTAATATGAGACTTGAATCAGTCCAACCAGAAATATAGACACGAAGTTATGAAGGTTTAACCATTGAAGTCTTATTTCACCCTATTTTTGCATCTTTGCTCTCATTTTCCTACAAAACCAAAAACTATAATAAAGTAGCAATAATTCTAATCAAACACTAGCATAAATATAAGTTTAGGAGATAATAAAATGCATATTTCATGTATAGATCAGTTTGTTTTCATGATTCTTTTTTAATGAGTGATCCTTATTAGGGCTCTAATGGTGGGTTTAATAAATGTTAATCTTTTGCTATGATTTCTTGAGGTTTTATCTTAGAATGATATGTGGATATATTCTGGAATGTTTGATGGCTTTTTGTCAATGTTTGAGGCATGTAATAAGCTTTCAAGATGTGTTAATAGAATTTAAGTTTTTGAATATTTGAAAATGGAAGAGATGACCCGCGATCATCTTCTCGATTTTGTTTTGTAGCCCGATTTTCTAATGGTCATGACTTTTTACTCCGAATTGCAAGTGGTCAGTGGCGTTAGAAAGCTGACTTCTTGAAATTTAATATGAAGTTTGAATCAATTAAATCAGAGATCTGTGCACGAAGCTATGAAGATTCAAACATTTGAGTCACTTTTCACCTCATTTATGCATCTTACTCTTATTTTCCTACAAAAACCAAAAACTATATTAAAGTATCACCAAACACTAACATAAACATAGGTTAAAGGGGTTATAAAATGCATAATTCATGTATTGATCATATGGCTTATGAGTAATTAAGGTGATCATGTTATGGTTTATTGTATGGTAAAAGAGCATGCTTGTAGGAGTAAGCCTTCAACTCTACATTGATGGATTTAAGATTGATGATAGAAATTGCTTTGATTTCAGTTTAGAATCGTTATTTTGGAAAGTATTTAAGTATACAAATATTGCTCAATGAGTTTATGTCGAAGCATGAATCATGTGATTAGAATATGAGTATACACACACATGGGAATCTATTATGAGAGTTTAGTTGATTATACTTTGATTATGATGCATGAGGGGATGGATTGGGAGCACGTTCCATGTGTTGGAACACACGTAGGTCTTGCTCACGGATATACCATGATAGCATGTATCATGTATCGGACTTCATAGATGAAGTTTTATCGTTGTTTAACCGGAATTGATTGATTGTATGTAATGCTTGAGATTGCTTCCCGGATTAATCGATCGATGGATTAATCGAAACTTGGTTGGTTCGGAAGGACATGTTTTCAATTTCGTCCCTTCGTGGGACAGGTATACTCCCCAGGTTGAGTTGAGCTGAAATGATGTTACATTGAGATACATGGGGGGCGAGTTGTGTACTTGCCTTGCATATGAGATTATTGATATTGTCATCTGGACTTGAGCATCCACAGTGGTACGCTTCGTGCACCAGCTACCACGTGTTCTAGGGTTCCCTGTGTGGGGATTCGGGTTCTCTCCCACCGTAGGAGATGTCCCAGGGTAAGCACACATGCTCTAGGTTCTCTGTGTGAGAATCAGACATCCTTGGCCAGGATCGTCCAAGGCGAGAAGACTTAGGGGCCGATAACCCCGACCTTATGTTTCCTATGTGGAAACTGGGCTATGATACGCCTTCGTGGCCTTGACTAGATTCCACCTGTGTGGCGATGATTGTGTTTACTCCTTGATGGAGGCATTTATTATATGTGATTGAGATATTGTTATGCAGGATTATGTGTTATGAATGCATGAGTGAAAAGTATGTGATTGAGATATTGATATGTAGGATTATGTATTATGAATGCATGAGTGGAAAGTATGCGAATGCAATATTATTATGCAGGATTATGTGTTATGAATGCATGAGTAGAAAGTATGTGAATGAGACATTATTATGAAGGATTATATGTTATGAATGCATGAGTGGAAAGTATGTGATTGAGATATTGTTATGCAGGATTATGTGTTATAAATGCATGAGTGGAAAGTATGCGAATGAGATATTATTATGCAGGATTATGTGTTATGAATGCATGAGTAGAAAATATGTGAATGAGATAGTGTTATGCAGGAATATATATTATGAATGCATGACTAGAAAATGGTATAATCATGTCGATTATAGATCTATATTGCTATGTTGTGATGTCGAATGACTTTTGATTATTGTCGATCATATAAAAACCATTACTGAGTTTTATACTCACCCCTCTTTCCTTGTTTTGTTTTGAGGTTGCATGGTGTGACACACAAATGGACAGGATCCTCTGTATGAGGAGCGATCTGAGAGAGCTTGGGATTAAGCGTGGAGGCCTTTAGATGTGACTATCTTTCAGTTGTTTTAGTATGGACTATGGTGCTTGTTGGCACTTATTTCATACTTATATTTAGATCTATTTTAGACCCTTTGTTTAGAGCCGTTGTGTAGGCTCAGGATTTATGTTGTGGGTTTAAAACTTGTGGACAATTATTACTCTTTATACTCTCTTATTTACTCTTGCTCAAAATGATGCGTAACTCTGTTATTGTGACCACCTATTTTGAGGCATAAGTCTTCCGCTATATCTCTTTCAACGTTGCCCATGCGCCGGTTCGACTCTTGGACCGGATTCGGTTTGGATCGGGTGGTGCCCGTGGCGTGACATTATGCCTTATGTTCACCATTATAAGTTGTGGTTAATTATATTGTAGTTATGTGATTATTTTTTACAGTTCAGGCTGTGAATCTGTAATGACATATTATGATGATCATTGTATATTGTCTTTACGTATGTTATGGTTGTGTCCCTGTGATTATTTAGTACAATTTAGGTTGTGACTCTTTATGCTTAGATTGAGATGTGTGTTGTGATGCATGTTTATGTTCACCATTATAAGTTGTGTTTACTTATATTGGGTTGTAATGTACACTAACAGTTGCCATTACAATTGTTTAACATTACAACTAACTTCAGTGTTTGTAATGTACAAGTTTGGTTCTTCGAATTGGCCGAGGTCAAGTTCACAGACTTTGGGTGGTTGATGCGGTCGGATAAGGAGGAGGATCAATCATCCAGGTTGAAGAAGTGGGGTGTGAATGTTGCCCCAGACACATACGAGGCTGGTACGACCTTGGATACAGAGGGTATGGCTGTAGAGCTTGTCTTTACCGAAGATGAACAAACATCACACTTGTTCATCATGGGGCAGGATGTGGCAGGGTACATTGAGGAAGGATGTCATAAGGCCGATCAGCTACCACGCAAGAGGCAGCAAAGAAAAAAGAGTAAGGCGAAAAAGGTAGCGGAGGCACCAATGGAGGAGGCTCTTAGGAGTTGTGCCGGAGTTAAGCCTTCAAATAAATGGCCCAACAGTGGCTCAGATACTGAATCGGAAGACATCCAATAACCTAGCAGCAAATGCAGACGAGAAGCTATCAATGAGCAAGCTGATGATGCTTATGTCGAAGGTACTTAATTGTGAACCGGTTGTGCTTTTTTATACATAGGTTGTGTTAGATATCATATATTGCGTTGTGATAGTGTAAATGTAGGTTGTGATAGCCCTTATAATATTGTGATGGATTATATGCAGAGTCGGACATTGAGTTGTGATACTATATTTGTAGGTTGTGTTAGATCTCATATTGAGTTGTGATGATATCTCTTTCGGTTATGATGGTGTAACTGTAGGTTGTGATAGAGGTTGTGATGATATTTCTTTCTGCTGTGTTCTATGTCGAAATGTAGATTGTGATGGTGTAACTGTAAGTTGTGATAGAGGTTGTGATTGAATTGTGATAGATTATATGCATGTCGAACATTGAGTTGTGATGATATACTTGTAAGTTGTGATACATCTCATGTTGAGTTGTGATAGTGGTTGTGTCGAAGGTACTTGATTGTGAACCGGTTGTGCTTTTTTATACATAGGTTGTGTTAGATATCATATATTACATTGTGATGGTATAAATATAGGTTGTGATATGCATAGTCGGATATTAAGTTGTGATGATATATTTGTAGGTTGTGATAGATCTCATATTGAGTTGTGATGGTGTAACTGTAGGTTGTGATAGAGGTTGAAATTGAGTTGTAATAATATTTTATTCGATTGTGATCTATGTCGAAATGTAGGTTGTGATGTTTGTCGTGTTGTCTTGATTGTAGAAGTTCGCAGGCTACTGGAAAATAGGCATGCCACTCTAGAAAGCTTGTCCAACCTTGTGAATAGCTTGATGTTGACCAATATGCAAATGTATGAAGTCAACAAGGGTTTTCGCAAAGATGTAAATGTGATGAAGAACAGACTAGAGAGGGAGATAATGTCGGTAAATCACAGGTGTCATGTACTCGAGGTGGAGATGAGAAAATTAAAGAAAGTTGTGGATTGTGTAGGTGAAGAGGAAAATGGTCGGACTGAAGAGGGACAACAGCAAGTGCCTGGAGGAAAAGATCAACAAGAAGTGGGCCATGAAGTGGCAGTTGAGGCAGAAGAAGATGCACATGAAGTGGCAGCCAAGTCCACACGAGACAAAGCCCCCCTTGCAAGGAGCCCTATTGAGGACCTAGAGTCCCCCACGATCCCTGCTTCAAAGAGGTTCAAAACACAGGCTATAAAGACATCACCATTCAAACTACGAAAGCTTCCATTTGGGGATGATAATGATGAGGAAGATTGTGCCTCCTCGCCTAATGCTACTCCGACCAATAGGGCCAACATTGCTCACACAATAGTTGATCTCCTTGCAGCCTAGTTGGAAGATTCATGAGTCCCTCATAATAAGGACCTCTCAGTCATCTCCCTCAATTCCACTGATGTTGAAGGAGGAGAACAAAGAAGTGTATTTGCGAAACAACCCTCAGTCATCTCCATCGCATCTGATTCGACACTTGCTCTCCCCAAGTATCTGTGATTATATCATGTAGTTCAGGTTGTGACCCTTTATGCATAGGTTGTGATACCATATTATAATGATTATTATAAGTTGTGATGTTTGTTGTGATGTTAGTTGTGTATCTGTGATTATATTGTGTAGTTCAAGTTGTGACCCTTTATGTATAAGTTTTGATACCATATTATAATGATCAATATAGGTTGTGATGTTTGTTGTGTATCTGTGATTATATCATGCCGTTCAAGTTGTGACCCTTTATGCATAGGTTGTGATACCATATTATGATGATCAGTATAAGCTGTAAGTTTTATTGTGATGTAGTTGTGTAACAGTGATTATTTCTTCTAGTTGTGTTTACATATCCTGTGATGCGGAGTAACTGACATAATGTCGTTTATGCAGTCTTTTTGCGCAGCGGAAGAGAAGAAGTATGAGGAGTGGAGGCTTGCACATCCTAATCCGGATGGTGATATTGAATCGTTGCACCCAGCAAAAAAGTGACATTGAGAGGTCGGTGCAGGATTGAGAGGGCCTAATAGGTACAATGCATTAAGATGCAAGAAGTGGATGATTCCAGTGCTAAAGGACATACATTGGTGTTTGATTGAATTCATGCTTGAGCAAAAGAAAGCTTTCATATATGATAGCATGAATAGTAGTCCCAATGTGGTAGATGAAATCAACTTGTTCTTGAAGGCTATGAGGCGGCATTCAAAATATGATATGCAAGTCGATTTTAAGGATGGAGCATGGGATAAATGGAAGACAAAAGTGGTAGAGGTTCCTGAGACGCAGGGCAACGGTGATGATTGTGGATTTTTTATGTGCTACTACTTGTTGAAGAATGCACTCGAAAATGAGCTTCAAAGGTTGAACATCAAAAAGTTTAGAAAATAGAGAGTGTGGTATGTAGCCTCCAAGGTCGAGGACTATGCACCAATTATGTGATAGACTTGATTCGTTTTCATATGACTATTGATTGATTGAATTTTTAACTCTTTTTACTCACAATCGCACGAGACTACATATAGGCTAGTAGAAACGAGGTCGAACCCAAAGGACTTAATTGATTAACTTAATTCTAACGAAAAGATTGAATTTTAATGATTTAATTAACTAAATAAATAAACTTTAATGAGAAATCAGATGAATGAGAATATCAAAGCATCGAATCTACCACTAAACATGCAATTACTATTCTTAATTATTATTTCCACCTATTGATATGATACGATAATTTTATGTTCTTGGCCGAACACACAAATTACCAATGAATGAACTACACATTCTTGTCCAGACACGAAAAGTTCATCCACTATAAATTAATACAATTAACTCTATCCTTGGCCAGGTATAGAATCAATCATAATCCTATTATTATCTAGACACAGGAAATATCAAGATCAAATTCCATTAATCATTCATTAAGTCTCGGTCAAAGCACTTATGAGAAACAACAATGAAATCGCATTAAGAATAATCATATCAAATTTCACTAAATTAACACAACTAAGAGTAGCAAATATAAATTTAGGGCTTCATCTAGCCTTGATAAATAGTTTAGCTAGACATAGAAATAGGGAAAGAAGAAGCCTGGTTCGTCGGAGTCATGTCACACTATTCACCGAAACACTGTTAAGAAACAATGTTCACAAATGTAGCAAATCATTGTTCACAGATGTTACTGTTCATCGTCTTCCCCACAATCCGGTACTGTAGCAGTTGGAATTCAGTCCAAAAATCCGGCGTTTCACCTCCCTTTCTTCCTCCTTCTCCCCTCCGGCCAACTCTCGGCCTTGTTGCCACTGGAATCCGGCCAAAGCAGCACCGGAATCCGGCGAAAATTCTCTCCTTTTTGGCTCTGTTTTTCCTCTGTCCAGTTCTGTTTGTTTTCTGGCCAAGACTCTATTTTTATACGCGGCCAAGCCAAGTCCATCCATGGAAGGCATCCAAACCAGATCCCAACTCAAGTTTCCTATTCACATCCGCCTCTTCCAATTCGGCACGATTCTATTTCACTTTCCCGATTGAGCACAAGTTGTTGTTTTTAATACCAACATGATTTTGAGTCCGATTCCATCACGACTCTCTTCCCAGTCGCGCCGCCTTGATCCTCTCCATCTTCCTTCACCGGCGTCGATCTTTCCGCCGCCGTCATACTTCACCGACATCATCGTTCTCGTCGTCGCCATCTCCTACTCGAACAGAGGTCGATCACTCTGTTTCCCTCGCCCATGGCTGCCGCTGCATTACCTCCATCGATCGCCTCATCTATCGCCGCCGTGATAGCCGTCGTCATCGCCGTCGAGCCCAGCCGCCACCAGCCTTGCCGATCCGCCGCCATCGCTTGCCGGCACTCGAGCAGAGTTCGAGCGCCTCTGTTCTGGAACGAAGGCCCGAGCTTTGCTCGGGTCAGTTCATTTCTTTTTTTTTTCTTTTATCCTGAATCGAACCAATTTTCCTTCTTTTTTTTTTTCTTTTTCTTCCTTTAAACCCGTCGTATTGCTCTTGTTCATCGGATCGTTGATCTCTTCACAGAAGCTTGTTTGACGTGCGTTCATTTTTTTACGATGTGAATGTGGAGCCTCAAAACCTTCATAAATGAAATTAAATTATAAATTAGACGCATAATAAAATGTGAATCCATTAAAACCAATTAACGCATCTAAATTAGTCAATTAAGCGTATTTATTTATTACTCTCCTAATTATTCACATAATCATGATTAATCGTTAATTATCCTTATTTCAACTAAAATTATGATTAACATATAGGCAGAAAGGCATATAAAAATGCGAATATTTTGTAACTATCAACTATGTGGTGTTAGCATGGCAAGGTTATATTTGACATTAGTCGTGTTAGCATGTAAGTAACTTATGATAGACTTATGAGGTTGCGTTAGATTAAGACTCTAGGTTGTGATATATTATGGGTTTGATGACACATGATGTTGTGATTGAGTTGTGGTGACTTATGCATGTTGTAATAGAGGGTTGCGTTGTGGTTGTTATTGAGTTGGGATAGGTTTACTGCTACTACATACACTAACTTCCAGTACCTTCTTCATTCGTTGTGACTGAGTTGTGGTGACTTATGCATGTTGATATGCATAAGATATACACATTTATATGCCCTATTTACCTATATGCTAGTGTAATTTTAATGATAAAATATAAATAAAATGGGTTATTCGTGATTAGGATAGTAAATAGGGATTAATAATTAATTTACTCTAATTAACTATTTTAGATGCATTAATGAATTCAAGGAATCATATTTTTATTATGCGTCTAATTTTGGTTTGGTTTTATTATTGTAGGTTCAAAAATGCGGAGTGCAGATCGACAACAGAAGAGCGCATTAGGCTGTCAGAGTAACCCAAGATTAGAGATCGAATGCAGAAAAAGATTTATACCATTGATGATTTGCTTAATGGAAGACGGGCGCTTATTTTAAGTACAAGCCGTTCAGATGAGAATTGATGGATGAGATCGCTACGACGGGTTTTTGCTAAGAAAAGAAATAAAAAAAGAGAAAGAATTGAACCGACCCGAGCCAAAGCTTGGGCCTTTCGTTCCAGAACAGAACGAGCTGCTGTTCGAGCTCTGTTTGAGGAACTCGATCAGACGACAATGGCGGGCTGAGGCCGATGGTTTCGACAGCGATGGGCTCGGCGGAGCTGGTTGAAGATGATGACGGTGAAGCCTGAAGGAGGTGATGGGTGGCTAGAGACAACGACCACGAGCGAGAAACAGAAGTAGAATCGTGTCGAAACAGGAAACTTAGAGGCGTGTTCGGATTTGGATTCATTTTCAAATAGGAAAAGGAACTGATCTAATTTGGGACTCTTTTATCTCGATTTGCCTATAAAAATAGGATGGGAGAAGCAGAAGAAAGGACATAACTTTAGGGAGGTTTTGGCGAAAAAAAGATAGGGAAAAAAACAACAACAGTTGGGTCGTGTTTTGCTCGAATTTGGGTGGGTTTTTGGCCGGAAAACAAGAAGGAAGACGAAGAAATCGATTGGGAGAAGAAAGGGAAGAGATCAGGAGGAAAAACCTCCGGATTTTTGGGCTGTTTTGAGCTCGTGAACAGTACTGCTACAGTACTGCATATTTGCTACAGCAACCGGGTTGTTGAAGGCAATGAACAGTGCGCGGTGAACAGTGTTTCTGCTGCTACAGTACTCGTGAATAGTAAAGCTGTTATAGTGTTTTTCCAATGCAATTTTTCCCAACTATGATTTTTCTAATGAATATGAATAGCTAAATCTTTTGTCAAGGTTAGGGGTGATGTTATTTAATTGATATTTCTACGTTTATAAAGAGGTATTTTTATGGTTTATTTGATTGAATAACGGTATTTGTGATAAAGTTATGATCTATATAATTATTTGATTCATCGTGAACATAAGGTACGGTGAATGTTTATAATTCCATGTGATTAGTAAACTATGCTTGTTAATGATGAATATTCAATTAAAATCTTTATGTTAATTATTACGATGAATTTGAATGTAATATCTTCCGATTAGGTCAAATCATTATTTGAATCTAATTGCGTAATTAAATAGACATAGAAGTATTGATTAAATAATTGATCCTTGAAGCTTTGATATCTCTCATCGATTATCTTTGCCCGTCTTTAGTTAGTTTTAATTAAATTTTTACTCAGCGTTTAAATTAGTAGTTAATTCAGTTGCGACAATTCTACAATAATAGTTTTTAGATTAGTTAGGAGTAGATTAATTCTACATCATTCCCTGTAGTTCGACACTTAGATTCACGGAGAATATATTACAATTTGTCAACCTATTTTGGGGTTTGATCACATGTTGTGATAACGGGTTACGTTGAGGTTGTGCTTGCATTGGGATAGGCTTGCTGCTGCCCCACACTAACTTCCAGTACTTCTTAATTCATTGTGATTGAGTTATGGTGATTTATGCATTTTGTAATAGCAAGTTGCGTTGAGGTTGTGATTGAGTTGGGATAGGCTTGTTGCTGCTACATACACTAACTTCCAGTACCTTCTTCATTCGTTGTGATTGGGTTGTGGTGACTTATGCATGTTGTGATAGCGGGTTGTGTTAATGTTGTGATTGAGTTAGGATAAGCTTGTTGCTGCCACATACACTAACTCCCAGTACCTTCTTAATTCATTATGAGTGAGTTGTGATGACTTATGCATGTTGTGATAGCATGTTGCATTGAGGTTGTGATTGCATTGTAATAGACATTTATGATATGAATCATACTACAAACTACAAAGTAATGTAAACATTATAATTACAAGTCATAAAAAATCAAGTTCTACCGAATGTCATCTAAGGGATTAAGTTTATTACAGAAATAAAGTTCATCGGCACTCTCAATCCACGTTGATTGGTTGCACGCACGAAGTCCGATTGTGCCCAAGGCCGTTGCAACGACTGCATCTAAATTGACGTTTCCGTTTTAATGGTTGTGACGGATAGGACTTCGTCTTCGGCCTCCCCCTTGGCCTCTTGGTTTTTGGTGGAAGGATGAGATGCTCTTCCACAGGTGGCTCTGCATGTACCGGCTTATCATCATGGGTGATCGGGAAAACTGTTTCACTGTATGGGTGATCTTGACAATAGAAAGTTGTTTCAATGCCTTCCTCACTTCAACTTACTCTTTAAAATGTTGCCCAACCCCCACCAAGTTGTTATCCAAGACTCTCGAACATACTGGTGTTGGCTGACTACTACTACTGGTGGGAAGAGATTAACTTTGCACTCGTACATATTGTCCTGAGAACTCATGAATCGTCGTTGATCTCCATCATGGGTCACCAGCACCTTACAAAATCTTCCATAGAATAACTCTCTAAAGTCTGCCATTCCCTTATTGGATGTCAAGAAAGTTAGCTCATACACATCGGGGTACAAGTATGCAATGCTCAAATTGTTGGAAGGAACATTGAAGGCAGTAACAATTTATTCCATAAATGAACTCAAAGTTTCATCCTCTTCTAGTGACAACGCTGTGCTTTTACCTCCAACTATTTTCACAGTTCCACCGGGGCTGGATTCAATACTCCCACAGTAGCATACCAACATTTTAAGCTTGCCTGCTTCATTATGGAGTTACAAAATAAATCAGAAAAATACAACATAGGTTACAACTTATGTAGCAGCGCTATCACAACATAACATCACAATTCATGCCAACAGTCATCACAACATTAATTATAACAATCACAACCAAATTCTAAACCAACACAACTGAATCACAAGATTCATCACAACTGAAGCTAATAGACATTACAACTAAAGCCACATGTCACCGCATCATGTCTAGAACTCAACACAACAAGCAATAATACAACATTCCATCACAGTACATCTACAAGTCATCACAACCAATCTACACATGACCACAACCTATTTCATAAATCATAACTTTATCATCACAACATATCTACATATCATCACAACCTCTTTCACAGTTCATAACTTAAGTTACTTGACCTATCATCGCTACTTAGACATTCAAGCAATGACCAGACAAATCAAATGAGAATAAAAATAGTAGTTTTCCTACTTAGTTTCAATTTTTCCGTTGTATGAGTTGCGTCGGTATGTCCACTACCTTTGTCTGCAACCACTGTTTGGGTTCTGCCGATTTGTCCACCACCATCGTCTTCGCTTTGGATGCCCGAAATGTTGCTGCTGGAGGTGGTTGTCGCCATTGCCATTACTTCCACCATCTCAGATACGAGGAGAAGTGGAAATCTGAGCTCGCCAGAGGAAAAGGGTCAGACTTTAGTGGGGCGTCGATGGACCTCTGGATGAGGGTCTTTGGAGCTCCTTTAATTGTGGATGACTATTACAAGTGGGATGAGCAATGGAAATCTGAGTTTGTCGGAGGAAAATGGTCAGACTTTAGTGGGGTGTTGATGGACCACCGGACGAAGGTCTTTGGAGCTCCTCTAATGGTGGATGACTGCTACAAGGGGATGGCGAAGAAAGAGAATGGGGAAGAAAAGGGAAAGGGATGGACTGCCCCAACTCCGTCTGGCAGAAAAGTTAGGGGCTTGGTCATTGACCATACAAATTTGCTAAAGTTTAACCACTTTAGTCCTGAGGACTAAAATGGAGAAACTTTAGCAAGTTAGACTAAAATGTAATTTTTCCTTCTCTTTATTCGTCGCAGGAGCCGGGAATCATCACTATACAACAACTAGGACTGGACCTATCTAGATTCTAGAAATGAGTTAAGTGATGACGTACGGGTATGGCAGTAACACATCTAGTTGAAAAGTATGAGAAAAAATAGTGATAAAAATGGAAAATATGGGGAAAATGTGAAAACTACGAAGAAATAATAACAATGAAAATCAATATGTGAATAAGTATAAATATAAAAACTAAAATAAATAAAAAAAATGAAATATACTATTATAAACATTTATACATATAAAAAGTGATTATGAATGCCTTTAATGAATAATGTATTGTACACATATAAACCTATTTTCGATTATGCTTCTGATGTTTGAAATGTGTTATTGTAAAAAATGTTCGAAATGCCATTACATCATGACTCGTTTATGTGCGCCTCGGCTCATGCAAATCATTCAATTCAAGGGCAAGCAAGACATTTTTAGTTCCTTTTTTGTTATTACCTCATTCTCTATAGGTTAACGTTTTTGTAAAGTAGATTCTCAATATGTGAGAAAAAATCCTTAAAGTTGGTCAGTTTTTGCATTTTCAGTCCTTATGCTAGATAAAATCGGTTAAATGATTAACAACTTTACAAAATCATTTAAAATAGCTGATACCCCCTCCATCCGAAATTATTACTAACATAAGGCTCTTCAAAATGAACTAATTTCCTTATATTAATAATATTACGGACGGTGGGAATATTTATTTCTTAAATGAAGTACTGATATTAAAAAAAGAGTTGGAAAAATAGTACTTGCAAGTGAAAGTTAGGGTTTATTTGGTTGGAGATTTTTGGAGTGCGAAATTTGGATTTTAAGGAAGAAGCTGGATTGAAAAATCTAGGTGTTTGGTTGTCAAGTAACTTTTGGGGAATAATTTAGGGTCTAATGGCATGTTTCATAAATAAACATAAAAGACAGGGGCAATTAATAAGAAAAAAATATGGTTTCATGATTGAAACCGCATTTTTTTCTTATTAATTGCCCCTGTCTTTTATGTTTATTTATTAATTGCCCCTTTTTTATATAAATTTATAATAAATACCATTAAGAAAAATCAATGAAGTGAAAACTAGATTCATTTGAGAAATCTCCTTTGGAGGAGATTTTCATGAAGAATTCTTCTAAAATCTAGCTAAAAACCAGCTCCCAAACAGGCCCTTAGTATAGTCTGTATGAAGGACAGAGTTTATTGATAATTTATGTTTAATGTTTTTTTCATCCCTTTAATCCTTCTAGTCTTTAACACTCCTGAAGAATTAAAAAAGATTTGACGCCATATAAAATGCGAAGTTTAAAAAACGTCTAGATTTCAACAATTTGCCATTTCACCAAGGGATCTACTTACTATCTTAACTAGAAAAAAAAATGCCTATGAGCCTTTCTTCAAAGTGGCCAGCCAACAAAGAGAGAAGCGTTGCTACTTTTCTTCGCCAAACAGAACTGAGCTAAGTAGGTTTCTTCAGTGTCAACATCCCAAGAAGCTTATAACTTTCTCAGGCTTAACTGTGCACTTAGGGTCGACTTGCCTCAATCCCCGTTCTCTAACAACCATGGGATTCCTTCTCCCGCAATCCCTTCAAGGGGTTCAACAGCGTACTAGCCAGCCCAAAACAGGCCAGTTTTCACAAATTTCAGAATACCATCACTGCTCCTAAGTTCCAATGTTGTCTTGCATAATTGGCAGACAAAATGATTTACAGGACACTAAATACAATAATTTCCCAGCTAGATAATTAAGTAACCTTCTATAGTTGTATTTCAATCCTTAAAAGTCTTATGCAAAATTAAGACGTGAATCACCTGGTTATTAAAGAAGCTGCTGTAAGCTATTGTGGCAGCATCATTGCTCAATTTGTTAACAGATGATTGAGATTCTACTCCAGCTTAAGGGTCTCATTTTGTTCAGATCTTTCAATGGAGCAAACATTTATCCTACATAGCACTGTGGTTAAATAGAAAGAAAAGGGCACCCGTCCGTACATGACAGGATTAAGAATGAATACATCTGTGGAACATCACTTGTATTGCTGAAACAAAAATTCCTATCATCAAACACATGATTTTTCTACAACATAAAAAGTTAACGTAGGGCATTCTATAACAGAAAAGTTAATAAACATGAATTTCACAGCTGTCGTCTGAGGCCCTCTCCTAAGGCCTACTTCCCATTGATGAAATCTACCCTTTAAAAGCAGACCATACTTTCTGCAGCCATATCCTGTGCCAAATAGTGCAGTAACTTGCGTGCACAGCAGGGTTCTGCCTCAAAATGGAAAAGGAGGTTTCTGTTACTAGAGAAAAGGGATAAAAAAAATACAAAACAAAGGTAAGAACACAACTCATAGAGATCATGTAAACCATATTAAAAAAAACTCCAATATATGTCGCCTATCAGTATTCTCCTTTCAGGTACAGTTAATCTATCAACTCAAATTTAATCAACTCCACGACTCGTAGTCATTTCAAGGCAAGAGCTTCCATTCAACTTGTGCCAGTCAAATAAGTAATTAAAATAGAATGGCTGCGGTCAATCATGCAAAGATCATTCACATCACAGGAGTGTCTTGCCAGGTCATGAATGATCAATCATGCAAGTACATGAGCAACTGGCATAACGTGTCATGTAATATCATCATCATCATCATCATACGCCTTATCCCAGCTATCTGGGGTCGGAGGCATGTATTATATACCGCATTTGACTCTTATTGGAATCAAAATGGTACAAAATCCATACAAAGAAACATAGTGGCAAGTTTTTACGCCGGATGCCCTTCTTGACACAACGTGTCATGTAATATAAGAAATAAAATTAGAAAATAACTTCTAACAACATCATTCATGTATTTTCAATTGAACTGGCCGCTTGTGCTCCCACGTGCCATGTAGTTGGAAAAGTTAACATCACCCTGGAGGGCATAGTTTCACAGCATTGGAGCTTGTTGTGCTTACAACTGGAGCCATCCCATGTAAAAATTTTAATGGCTGGTATTCGATGATATCAAAAAGACTATTGAAACACAATGTGAACTATATATGTCACCCCTTCCACCTCATCATCAACGACAATTTCTGACGGATGGCAACAAAGAAGGCTGATGGTGCAAAGTCACGTATATTGCCTAATATACTGAGACATACTTACAGACCAACCATGAGGTGAGACTTGAAAATAGCAACTTAACCCAAGGTCCTAATAGCTATTGACTTGACATGTAGCAGTTTTCCCTATGTTTCCTAAATATTGGGTTTGACTCCTTGTAATGATGATTTAAAATCCCATTTCTCCAAAAGAAAGAAGTTTCATCAATTCAATTACTTGATAGCTGAGACAGAGCTTTATTAACTTTTCACTTGCCAAGAATAACAGAACCCTCTATGTTATAACCAGAGTAAAAAAGCACCATCCACCACCACCTCCTCGCCACAGTAACAAACATGAAGAAAAATAATAGTAACAATAATCAAAATCATGGAATTCCACCTCACAAGATCTTGCCAAATTCTCACAGGAATCATATTTCTAATTGTCTATTTTTCCACTTCATAAGATATAAGAGTGATCTTGGACCTCTGAAGCAAGCTCTTCAGAAATTATATGTCGTGCTTTTGCGACTATAATTATATTTTTAATGTCTAAGTATGTTGCAACTAGGTCATCCCTATATGCTCATTATTCATCACTATTAAACTAAACACTTGCTAGGGATATAAATACCTTAGGAAGCTTACAAGCTGTATACCTATGGGGTTGGCAGAGAGTGAATCTGTCATCATCATAAAGGTTTTACATCTCAGAATTTGTCGCATCTCAGTCAACCCAAGAAAAAGAAGAGATTGCGATGACATCTCCGAAGGATCAAGGAGAAATTAGGAATCTTGATCAGAAATCTCTATATATACACACGCTACATAAAAGGGTCATATCTGTATGTTATCACTACAAAAAAATGTCTATGTTATCTTAAGGGCATTATGCTATCCAGAGAGTGAATTGGGCGGACTTATAAGCAACATACTTACGTTAATGCGTCCCTTTATTTAACGGCTTACCCTTACTTTTTCCCTATTCCCCACTGGTGTACTATGTCGTCAATTAACTTCTTCAAATCCAATACACACACACACTATATATATGTATATATATATATATATATATATAGCAGAGAGAGAGAGAGGGAGAAGGGAAGAGAGTTCAAACCTACCCCTCTGCTTTGTCATACCTAATACGCAAAATTTTCAATGAAATAATTTTCTTGCAAAAAATTAACATCTTAAGCTCGTAACAAGGGTCCATTTAAACTTTCTTCTCGTACTATGCAGTATACAACCATTCACCTAAACCCTAGTATATATTCACATTGACTTTCTAGTGCAAAACTAGAGTAAATGAGAAGAAATTGAAACAACTTACATGTATCAGAAACTTGATTATAAAACATTTTAGCAAATGTAGGTTATTAATGATAAACTGCTGTCAGATGAAATGGATGCAACATAAGGATAAGTGGCATACCTCATACTCACGTCTGCATCCACAAGCAGAGCAGTTATCTACTTGTCTGTATGTCTACGCTTATGCTTACGATGTCCATGGTTTGACTGGGCACTTCGGATAGGTTTTTCTGTATTTTTGCTTTAAAAATTTTCAAAGAAGAGAGGAAAAAATGTGTGAAATACAGCAATCACCAAATTTCTGATAAACCTGACATCATAAACTAACAAGCCCCGTAAATTGAATAAGAAACTAACCTGAAAATGCTGGCAACTATCGTATAAAGAACAAAGAGAAGCAGAGCAAATAAAAAAGAAGCCTACAACAGAAACAAAACATAGATGCTTCAGAATTGTGCCTGTAACCATAGGAATGCAGTGTAACTCCAGCAAATTTTTATTTTCAATGGGGAAGAGAAGCCATTCTTATGATATTGGAAAAGAAAACTGTGCATTTAGACCCCAAACTCACAAGTCAGATGAGAAAATAAATGTTTTCAAACTGTAAATGTTAATCAAAGCAATCATCATACATACCGTAAACCATGCCATCTCCTTACTAGCCATAGGTTTCGTCAACTCATGTTTCTTCAGATTGTTTTGTACAGTTTTCTGAATCTGCAGCAGCATGAAGAAAATGTGAACAATGCTCCCTCAATATTTTCCTAGTAGTAGGAAGAACTTAAATAATCTTATGTCATGCTCAACTGACAAACAGTGAAAAAAAGATGACTACCAAATAAGAACCAATCAACATGTATTGCAACTCTCATCACCTTTCAAAAAACTAAAAACATATGTCAGCAGCATGACACAAAAACAAAACAAGCTAAAATAGACTTGGCACCTGAAACAAATATACTACCATCTAACAAACACCGTAAGAAGATAAAACATGAAAAGTGAAAGAACTAATACGTGCAACACTCAAAACAAATAAGTACTTTACTCCAATATTACAGATTTACATAAAGCTTCTTCTTTCCATATTGTAACAACACAAAGACAAAATGGAATATGTGAAAAAACCATACATACTTGGTAAATCACAAAGGTAAAACATGACGATAAAATGAAAAGAGTGAACTCAGTGATGGCAACTGACATAAAAAACCAGCTCAACCCCATCCACTCCTCCGTAAAAGAAGAGGAGGAAAAAAAACGTGCACGAAGATGATAAACAAAAGCAGAAGCAAATAGACAAAAGGGAAAGAAACTTAAGTAAAAACAATATGAACTTTTCCATCAAAATCCCACAGAACAAGTTACCAATTACACAAAACCTTTGTGCAAAAAAAACACAAACAACTGCCAAACACTTACTTTCTAACCACAATAATATGACTGACAATAATGCATGTGACACTTAATCAATCTAAAAGGCAAAATTGTGAGCATTTAAAGCAAACAACTGTATCCAGCTTTTATCCAGAACAGTTTCAATCTTTCAAACAGATAGGATCTAGAAGAACAAAATTTTGTGTCGGTAAATATCATCGTAGAGGAATGGATTTTACATACTCAGAATATGTAAATTCACCAACAAAGATTGCTAAGAAAGTTTACCTGACGGTGATACGATGTTACTGATTTCAAATATTTCCCAGAAAATTGGACAACTTTTTTCTTGTATGGAGTCAGTACTATCCGGGCATTATCCACATGGGGTTTTGCAGTAGCAGCAATCTGCTCAACATAGGGCTTCGAGATCATCTTAGCTTCCTATCCCAATTGACACTGTCGTTAAATACTTTTTTCTTTTGTGTGTGTGTGAGTGAGAGAGAGAGAGAGAGAGATTCAAAAGACTGTCAAAAATACCTGCAAGTACGGTACAGTAGTTTCTTGCACCTTGACAATGTAACGAATAACAACTGTCTTGGAAGTTTCAAAAACCTCAAAAGTTCTAGCAGTCACCAATTGAATGTATGGATCAACAGAAGCTTTACAAGTCACCCATTGCTCTTTCAAAGAAGGGACCAATTTCTGCACATAATCAAATCAAGGAATCATGACAAACAATTAGTTGACTGGAAAAACATCAAAGTAATCACAAAAAGTTAAGACTCTGTAATTAGTAATCCATCACAGCCAAGGAAGTTTGAGAGTTTGATTCAATTTTTAGTATTGAGTGTATTTACTTCTCTTATATATATCAGATAGAAACACAAACAAGAAGGAGAAGAACTTCTCTTATATATATCAGATAGAAGATGTCTGTATAAGAGCCCCAAGAAAGTCACAAAAAGAGAAGTAATTTATATGATTTCTATGCAAGCGAAAATAATTAAAAAATATCCGGTGGAGAGATGATATCACTTGGTAGTTGCTGAAGGCAGAATCCCTTTCAATGACAACGGCAACTCTATCAACCCTCTCCCAACCAATTGGAGTCAGCAAAATGGACTATGTTTCACATGTAAAGACGGTATAGACAATGCCAAAAGGTTTCACCATGGACATTGTTTTGATACAGCCCTTGAACTATAAAAATGCTCTATACAGATGGGAAATGCAGCATACTTAATACTAGGTTAAAAAATAATATAAAGAACTAAAAATTTTAGCTGGTAACTTACAGTTTTGACAGTCTCCAAATGAGGTTCTGCCCATCTTTTTGTCTGCTCTGATTTCTCTAATGCCTGAATCATTTAGAACACTGTTATCCACTACCAATGGCAATATTTAATGACATATATGTTAAGCACATATTAGAAAGTAAACTCTTAGAACCCCAATACAGACTAAAAAGCCTAGAGCACACCTTTTGATAAGCGATATTGAAGGCAGGTTTCCCACGCTCATGCCAGTGTTGTGCCACATAGGACTGCACACAAAAAGCCACACAAATGTCACAAAGTAAAGCTCAATTTTATAGATAATCAGAGACAGAAAATCCATCTGAAAAATGGGGGCATACTGTTACCTGAAGCTGAACAAAATGACTTGCCAGCCAAGGTGGCAGCCATGCTCCATGTGCCTGATTCAAAATCAGGAATATTAAGCAACTATGCATCACAGAGTTAGATGTCTACAGTATCTAAGTTCTAATTAAAAAGTGTAGCCATCTTCAACAGAAGTCAGTTGCCTCAATGTAACAATAAAATCGCCATTAACACCTAAAGAAATCAGTGGACTCCAAAACATGCAAGTACTTCCTAACTACACCCCTCAAGTAGTCTCTAACTTGATTTACAATCAATATGATCTCTTTTTCTTATATGAGTATTTATTTCTTTTACCTGGTAAACCAAACAGGTAGCTTGACAAGTGGGCATGTGGGGCCAACTAGTCTGGACGAATCACATTAATCAGGACCAGTGGGCTTCACCATCCAGCCTGCCAAGCCATCTGTTTAGCGGCCAGGTATGTACATTTTCTTCTTTTTTCCTCGGTTACAATGTCAATGTAGATAAGTTCCATTTTGATTTTTTATAAAAGAAGATAAACATATTTACAGCTCAAATCTTATCTTACAACAAAAAAACACGTCCTAGGAATGTGTAAGACAGAATACATTATGTGTTCCGTTTGACACTATCTGGTTCATGAAAAAAGAAGCAACGAGGCAGTTCTTTCCCCCTCTATGAGGTTAGGCTGATGATAAAAGTTCATAACTACATTCTCAACTCCGTCAATTTATTTTTTATCAAGAAAACTGAAGATTCATTCTGTGTTACATTCTCACCTCCATTAGTTGACTGGCCTTTGATGTTGCTTCTAATTTGGCTTTCATCATTTCTTCCTAAAACCTCAAAACAGAGATCCAAATCAAACTTACATACTTAAGCAACATTGAATATTTATCCAGACTCCATATTTATTGCAAAAAACATACCTCTGCCACCTGAAGAGCACGTTCAGCTTTACGGATCCAGTTCTTCTGCTCCTCATTGACCTTTTGAAGCTTTAAAACCACCAATTGTATACTGTAAGAAACTCTCTCAACCAGTTCCATTACACACAGTTTTACATGGAAAAGCAGATACAAATGCTCATCAGGATGCACCATAAAGTACAATCCTCATTGGAGATCTATACTACATGCAATGACATTGACACCGCTAATCTATGTTAAGGTGGTTAACATACATGTTTACGCACCATTTACAAACTGTTGAACTTAAATCATTTTAAAAAGAATGTCACATGAGCCTCACAATAAAAATACATATAAGAGAGCAGAATCAGTTTCTTTTTCCCAAGAGTAGCACATTCAAAAGATATATTGTAAAAATACATACAAGAAAGCAGAATCAGTTTCTCTTTCCAAAAGTAGCACATTCAAAAGATATATTGATGAATGGTTCAAAATGAAAATTCATAACAAAGAAAGAAAGAATCAACAACTAAAGACATATAACGTGAAAACAACATTATAACATATAACCTCATCCACAAACGAGCAGATGATATACCCACAACAAGTTAAACTTAAAATACTGAAGATATTGTTGTATCTCCTTAATATGCTTAAGGATATACAATAGATTAAGTAGATAAGGTTGGATGAAAGGGAAGAAGTATAGAGTGAAAGGGGAGAGAATAAGATGAAGAGGAGAGGAGAAGGAAGAGACAAAGGAACACTACTGATCTATTTCTGAAATCACTATTCACGTCACTATTCATGTACTGTAGCCTTTACAATTGCTGAATTCTATTATGAATAGGAATATAATCAAACTAGGAAATAAATCCTAATAGATGTAGCATGCCTAGGAAAACATAGGAAAGTAATAAACTAATCCTACTCCAACTAGGATTAACTAAATTAGGAAAGTATCCTAATCCTATTCCAACTAGTATTCTAATTAAGGATCATAACATCCCACCACACTCCCCTTACGCCTTGTCCTCAAGGCGACCAATCAGGAAACTGAGCATAAAAATCATCTTCAATCACCCAAGTAGCATCCTCTAGCGGCTGATGCAACCATGAAACTAGAATCTCTTGGACCACACGACTTTTACGCCGAATGCGTCGTCTCTGTAGTATAGCATGAGGTATAGGTTGTGACTGTTCCGGTGGTAATGGTGGTGGCATCGCAAGAGTTACGGCGGATGGGTCACCAACATACTTCCAAAGTCGAGAAATGTGGAAGACAGAATGAATTTGGGACCCTGGAGGCAATTGCAATCGATAAGCAATATCCCCAATCCGCTCAATGATAGGATATGGGCCATAGAAGTGACGGGAAAGCTTCGCGTTTCCTGGCTGATAGATGGACAACTGGCAGTACAGTTGGTGGCGAAGATAGGCCAGGTCGCCAATCTAAAATTCCCGATCTCGACGGCTGCGATCATAAACCTGCTTCATACGATTTTGGGCAGCCACTAGATGTTGGCGAAGCTGGCGGAGAACCTCATCTCGAGTCTGCAAAGCATTGTCCACTTCACTAACAGGAGACCGCAATGGAACATAACTCATGATGGTGGGAGGAGGCCAACCATACACAAATTGAAATGGTGTAAAACTAGCAGCAGTGTGATAAGCAGTGTTATAGGACCACTCTGCCCAATGCAAAAATGACAACCATGTCTTAGGTCGATCCCCAGCAAAACAACGTAAATACTGCTCCAAACACCGATTGACCACCTCGGTCTGACCATCAATCTGTGGATGATATGCAGTGCTCATACGAAAGCTAGTGTTTTGTAATTTGAAAAACTCCTGCCAAAACTTCGATAAGAAGACCTTATACCGATCACAAACAATGGTGCGTGGCATCCCATGGAGGAGAGCAATATCGCGCACAAAAACTTCAGCAACTGACCGATGGTAATGCCTCAATAAAATCCATAGAAATGTCCTCCCAAATATGCTCAGGAATAGGGAGTGGCTGAAGTAAGCCCAAGGGTGTAGTAGTATCCGCCTTTGCACGTTGACACACATCACATTGAGCAACAAAGAGCTGCACATCACGCTTAATACCTCGCCAAGCGAAGCTTTGCGACACCCTCTTATAAGTGCGAAAAATACCCTCATGACCAGCAATAGGTGTGCAATGAAAATGACGAAGGATATCATGTCGCAACTAGTCATCCTTGGGTACTCACAAGCGTCCCCCGTATAATAGAAAATTATCCTGCTTGAAGGTGTGCAATAAAATCAGAAGCATTTGGGTCCTTGCTGTAGGAGATACGGAGATCATCAAGGAAGGGGAAAGTGGGGGCACTCAATAGGGAAGAGCTCTCAAACTGTCTAGATAAAGCATCCGCTGCTCAGTTGTCAGTGCCTTTCTTATAAACAATCTCATAATCATACCCTAGCAGCTTCGTGATCCATCGTTGTTGTGCCGGAGTAGAAATACGCTGATCCATCATATATTTAAGAGGATTATGATCAGTCCGAATGATAAAGTGTCGGCCAAGTAAATAGGTATGCCATTTTGTCACCGAATGGACAATGGCTAGCATCTCGTGCTCGTAGGCCGAAAGTAAGAGGGAGCGACCCGATAAAGCCTTGCTGAAGAAAGCAATGGGACGGTCATCCTGCATAAGTACGGCACCCAATCCGACATCCGAAGCATCACTCTCCACTACAAAGGTCTTGGTGAAATCCGGAAGTGCCAAGACAGGGGCTGATGTCATTGCCTCCTTGAGCCTATCAAATGCTCGTTGAGCCTCATCCGACCAAGCAAAAGCCCCCTTCTTCAGAAGGGCGGAAAGTGGGGCAGCTAGAATGCCATAGCCAAGAATGAATCTCCTTCAGTAGCCCGTCAAACCTAGAAAACCACGAAGTGCTTTAGCAGTTTTTGGCATAGACCAATTGATCATGGCAACAATCTTGGAAGGATCAGTTGATACACCCGAGGCAGAAATAATATGGCCGAGATACTCCACCTGCTTGCAGCCAAAAGAACACTTGGAACGTTTGAGGTAAAGCTTATGATGTTGTAAGAGAGAAAAAACAGACCTCAAATGTGCCAAGTGAGACTCCCAGGAAGGACTATAAATCAGGATGTCATCAAAGAAGACCAATACAAACCCCCGTAGAAAATCCCGAAAGACATCATTCATCAAATGCTGGAAGGTGGCAGGAGCATTGGTCAACCCAAAAGGCATAACAAGAAATTCATAATGTCCATCATGGGTTCTAAAGGTTGTCTTATGCACGTCATCAGGGTGCATTCGAATCTGGTGATAGCCAGAGCGTAAATCCAGCTTGGAGAAAAATGTGGCACCCGCAAGCTCATCAAGCAGCTCTTCAATCACAGGAATAGAGAACTTATCCTTTAGAGTAAAGGTGTTGAGAGCCCGATAGTCCACACAAAATTGCCAAGTGCCATCCTTCTTTCGCACTAATAAAACAGGAGAAGAAAAAGACGATTGAGAAGGACGAATAATACCTGTGTCAAGCATCTGACGAACAAGTCTCTCAATCTCATTTTTCTGAATCTGTGGGTAGCGGTATGGTCGGACATTAGCAGGGGTAGCTAGTGCCCGTGGTGGAGGTAAGCCAGATGGTTCCTCAAAGAGATAGGAATTCTCGTCCAAAAGAGCAGATAAATCACTAGGAAGCTAAGATTGGGGAATATCATCCAAGGGTCGTAACTGCATCAAGTATCCTTGGCAATTTGACTTGCCTAAAGTCTCTTCAGCTTCAACTGATTGCAACTTCCCAGGGGCTGAGAAGAAAGTCGCACAAGCTGCCCCTTATAAGTAAACTGCATAGTCATGTCTTTGAAATCCCAAGCAACCGCACCAAGTTCCTGCAACCATTGGACGCCAAGCACTACCTCAGCACCCTGAGTAGGAAGCAAATATAGGTCTAGTGGGAATGTATGGCCCTGGATAAGCAGATCCACTTTAGGGCAGATACCCTTACTTTGTAGGCGCTTGCCATCTCCAATAATCACATCGAATGTAGCAGAATTTCGGATAGTACATCCCAAGCGACGAGCAACTCTGTCATTAATGAAGTTGTGGGTGCTACCACTATCAATCAATATCGACACTCGTTGCTTTTTAATAGAACCCTGAACACAAAAAGTCCTAGGGTGACAAGTACCAGAAAAGGCCTGCATAGAAATCTCCACACCATCACCCTCAGGCACAACTATATCATCATAATTAGCTTGGTCGTCTTGATAATCATCAAGCATATAATCCTCGAGGTACTCATTATCATCCCCCTCAAAAGCATGAAAAGACTTGCAGCGGTGTCCTCGAGTAAATTTCTCATCACAATAATAGCAAAGACCTTTAGACCGTCTATCCTCTAACTCAGTTGGAGATAAACGTGGAAGAGTAGCACGCGACGAGTTACCTGGAGGGGGTCCGCTGCGAATGGGCTGACCAGGAGAAGGCAGTAGTGGACGACGAGTAGGGGGTAGCCGAGAAAATTGAGTAGGTGCACCTGAATGTTGGAGCTTTGCCTCAGCCATGCGCGCAAGCTGAATGGACTCACGCAAGGTCCGGGGGCGAGAATAACGAACCTCTGATTGGATAGGCTCGCGAAGACCTGATAGAAAGACCCCCTTAAGTGCGCACTCGGGCCATTGAGGAACGCGAACGGCAAGGCGCTCAAACTCAGCTTGGTATTCCTGGATAGTTCCCCTCTGGATCACTCGAGGCATAAGAGAGTGAAAATCATCATACTCGATAGGACCAAAACGAACACATAACTCATACGTGAATTCTTCCTAAGAGATACCCGGATGACGCCGTAAAAGCCACCTAACCCATCGCACTGGATCACCTCGAAAATGTAATGAAGCCATTCGTACCTTTTTCTCATAAGGTGTATTCTGAAAATCAAAATATTGTTCAGCTTGAAAAATCCAACCAGTTGGGTCTTCACCATGATATTTTGGAAATTCCAAGTGCTTAACGCTTGCTTGGAATCCAGAATCAGCACCCTGATGGTCACCATAATGGCCCTGGTCGGTTTGGCCTCTATCACCCCGACCATGTTGCCAATAGCGGCCACCTCGTTCTGGAGGGCGACCACCCCGGCCATAGAAGTGACTAGCATCATGTCGATCTTGTTGTCGACGTTCTTTGTCAAAATCAGCATAGACTGCATCAAGGTCAACATGTCCCTGCAAATCTTCATGGCCCAATTCCTCTTGATGCTGCATTTGTTGGCGGCTGCATTTGTTGGCGGCCAGGGAAGTCGGGTGGATAAAATTGAGTATGGCCTGGATTATTGCCCACGGTTGCAGCAGGATTAGTAAGTGATGCCGCAAACAGGGGATTAGTCATGAAGTGTGGTTGTTGGTTGTGTAATGCACTAGCATGGTCTGAACCTGTTGAATCAGATTCATGGGCTTCCTGTTGTTGAACTCGATGTTGTAACGATGCAGAAACTACCATCGGCTGAGATGGGTTTGGAAGTATGCCGCTCCTGTCCACTGAAGACAAGTAAATTGGTAGTGTAGTCATGTGACTAGGCGCATAAGTGCCAAATTGAACCTGTGAAACACCCGTGGTAGTCAGATTAGGGGTAGCTGATTGCAACGTGGCTGAAATTGAGGTGCCTGAAATAGGGGCAAAAACTACCAAAGGAGTTGCTGGTATGGAGGCGAAAGAAGTGCCAGATTGGTTCAGCTGCGACTGATCAAGCCGTTGAAAGAGTTTGGCCATTTGTTGATTCAACTCTATACGGGACTCAGCCATGTTGATTTGCAGCCGATCAACCATGGCTTCGAGGGATTGGAATCGCTGATTCATCGAGTGAGACAAGGTCTGAACCACCGTTTGAATCTCACAATATTTCCCCTCGAGTTGCGCCATAGTAGGGCCCTGAACTTGCCCTTCAACCTGCTGATCCTTGGAAGCACTTAATTCAAGGGGTTTCTCAGTTGAAACTCCACTGGATTTTGTCATTGTAAGTCTCTAGGATCGATAGGCTCTGATACCAATGTTGTATCTCCTTAATATGCTTAAGGATATGCAATAGATTAAGTAGATAAGGTTGGATGAAAGGGGAGAAGTATAGAGTGAAAGGGGAGAGAATAAGATGAAGAGGAGAAGGAAGAGACAAGGGAACACTACTGATCTATTTCTAAAATCACTATTCATGTACTGTAGCAGTAGGGCTAAAGCCCTATTTATAGTATTAGGCATGTAGCTTTTACAATTGCTGAATTCTACTATGAATAGGAATATAATCAAACTAGGAAATAAATCCTAATAGATGTAGCATGCCTAGGAAAACATAAACTAGGAAAGTAATAAACTAATCCTACTCCAACTAGGATTAACTAAATTAGGAAAATATCCTAATCCTATTCCAACTAGTATTCTAATTAAGGATCATATTAGATATAATATCTACAAAGAACATGTATCTTGAATAGGGCATCTACACAATAATTAGAAAAAATATAGTTAAAATAGAGTATTCCATCCGAAATGAGAATGCTAAGGTGGATGAGTGGGATAACTATAGAGATAGAATTAGAAATGATTATATTCATGAGAGTTTAAGGGTAGCTCCTTTAGGGGAGAAGCTGAGGGAATGTAGGTTGCATTGGTATGGGCATATGCAAAGAAGACCAATAGATGCCCCTGTGAGATGATTAAAAGGCAGGCATGTAAATAATGCCAAAAGAAGAAGAAGGAGAGTTAAGAGAACTTAGATGGAATTAATAAAAAAGGATTTGACTTTATTATTTCTTACAAAAGAGGTAGCCCAAAACAGGCCTAAATGGAGGAGTAAGATCCATGTCACCGACCACAAATAGTAGGGAAAAGGCGTTACTTGATTATGATTATGATTCCATCTGAAACTGTATAGAGGCTTACACTCTCCACATGAGAACTTAGTTCTGAAACCTTCTTATCTGCTTCATCTGCTCGGGCTTCAAGAATATCTTTCTTCTTATTTTGCATTTCCACTTCTTTCTTCAGTTGCTCAACCTGTCAAAGTTTTTTCATGAGATGAAATGCACAACTTTTTGACAATCATTACAACTGCTGATTCTTCTTTCACCTGCTTCTCAAGCTCTCTATTTCGTGCATAAGCCTTCCCCACCTGCTCCTCAGCAGCAACAGTTCCCTTTTTCTATGCAAAAATCAATAGTAAACCAAATAGTAAACATGCATATCAGAAACAAAGATTTTAAAGGTTAACTGGCACGAAAGATAAGTGAAGTTCCAATGTGAACCTGAAGGGACTCCATCTCATGCTGCAACGTAGCAAAACTATCTAACTTCTCTTGAATATTTCTTTCCAACTGCAAAATGCGCTCATCCTTGCTTTTCAGTTCTTTATTTTTTTCCTGGATATTAGATTCTTCCACAGGCCAAAAAAGAGAGAAATAATTTAATCCCCCAAATAAAAATTAAATACAAAGAAACAGTAATATAACGATCCAATTCTTGCCATGTACGTAGCTCTGTTTATTAATTTCTCGCAGGTTGTTCAGCTATAAGACTCAGAAAAAAAACAATACCAGGAGTACAAATCGTATCCAGGCAACGAGAAGAGATACATATATGAGAAGAATAGATGCATGAATAACGAATAACCCAGCGACGTGAACTAATAACATGCAAAATTATACAAACAACAACTTTCTACGTTGTCTACAATCCCATACAGAAGCTCATATAATTATCACAGAGTAACATAAAATCATCACAATAAAAGATTGCCTAGTGTCCCAAAACTAAAGCTTCTATAGTTCATCTAGAAAACACCAATCCCAGTACCTGAACAAGCACCAGTTTGCAAATCACATAAAGAAACAAAATTTCTATCCATTCATCACACGAAACACCTCGAATGTTCAATATCAAAGAACCATCACGCCTAACCATCCACATTCTTACATATTTCCAATCATCACAGTTTTCACAACTCAAAACCTAAACACGAACCCACAAATTCAACAACGACAAGATTCAGACTAACCTAAAACAGAGATCTTCGACTTGATCTGCTCCAATTCAATTCGCAGAGAAGAATCGCCCGATTCCGTGTCCGCATTCTCACTCCCCTCATCCGCTCCGGCGCGCAGCAAAAATAGTGCCAAAAACAACGCGAAGATCATCTTCTTCCACGCTTCCATCTTTCCGCAGAACAAGAAAACCCAGATTTTTAAATTTTTTCCTCTTCTGCTGCTTCGTCTGCGCCTCCTTCAAGGTTTCATATTTTTTCAACGTGGAAATCTCAGGGAGAAGAGGGCGGCGACACCGGCAGCCGCTTTTTATTATTTTAAAATTTTGATTATTTTTTTTTTCATTTAGAACGCCGGTCTTCCTACCCCAGTAAACGGGGCGGTTACCCCGTTTTTTTTAAATTCCGTCCTATTTTTTTTATTAATCCTTTACCCCATGCGTTAGATGACCTTAGGTAAATTATACTCCATTCGTTCCTGAATATTATGTATATTTTGTTCCTGAATATTATGTATATTATATATATCATTGTTCTAAAATACTGTGTATATTTTGCTAAATCAGGTGACTTATTTTTTCAAATATTGGAAGAGATTTAGAAGGATTGACTTGAACTTGATTCGTGAATGAGCATATGAGTTATAGAGGGATATCAGGGAGAAGGAGTAATGTGACTTCATTGCGGGTTTCATTGTCTAATAAAAATGAGAATTTTCTCAAATATACACAATATTTTGGAACGGGAGAAATATAAATTTATCTTTTTTTATATAATGTAGTATAATTTATCTAAAAAATGAAAAAACAACAAATCACATGGTTAATAGCACACGCGCATCTTCTACCCATTTGTCTTCTTTGCTTCTTTAATGTAAGAGCAACCATCGTTGGAATAGGGAGCTTGTATTGTCATGTTAAGTCTTTTGGTAATAATAGATATATTTTTTTAAGTGTAATTAGGATAGAAAAACTCGCAAGTGTGTAATCTGTGTAAAAAATTGTACAATTCTGACTAGCCAAGAAACTAAAATTTTATTTTTGGGGGGCAATAAAAAATTGATAAACGTTGGTAGACTCATGGGGGTACGAGTGACCAAAATTCACGGATAAGAGTGATAAAAAAATAAGGGAAATTTACCAAATAATATTTAATAAAAAAATATTTACTGATTAAGAAAGAAGAAATTTTAATTTTCGATCCGGTCATCAATTTTTTTTACTATAAATCGAGAGGTGTGACTTAAAGAGTTGTTTTTCAATTACATCACTTGAAGAGACACTCTTCAAAGGCGTCATCCATAAGGACGGCTTCTTTTTTAAAAAAAATATTAATTTGTTCTTTCAAAGGCCTTCCTTTTTTCAAAAAAATATTGTTAATTTTTTTTAAAGGCATCATCCAGAAGGACACTTTTTTCAAATTCTTCAATTTTTTTTAAAAATCTTAAAAAAAGAAGGTATTATTTCAGTTAAAAAATTTTTAAAGTCGCCATAACGAAAAAAAAAAGAGCCATGATGTCCCAGCGCCACTCCGCTCCTAGCTTACCAACTCCGCCCAGTCCCCCTAACGTCCTAACGTCGCCCCGCCCTTTGATATCCCAGCTCCTCCCCGCCCTTAGCCTACTAGCTTAGACGGGCCCCCTAACGTCTCAACTCCGCCCTGCCCATGACATCCCAACTCCTCTTTATCCCTAGCCATCAAGAGCGAGGTAGAGCTAGGACACCAGGGGACCGCGCAGAGCTGGTAGGTCAGGGGCGGGGAAGAGTTGTGACGTCATTGAGTGGGGCAGAGCTGAGGCGTCAAGGGGCAAGGTTGAGCTCGTAGGCCAGGGGCGTTGAGGGGTTGGGATATTAGGGGGCAGGGCGACACTAGGATGTCAGGTGGTTGGGGCAGAGCTTTGACGTAGAATTAAAAGAAAAAGAAAGCGTCCTTCTGGATGACACCTTTCAAAAACAATATTTTAAAACAAGAAGGTGTCATTCTAAATGGTGCATTTCAAATAAATTTTTTTAATATTTTTTTTAAAAAGAAGGTGTCATTTCAGATGACGCCTTTGAAAGACGTTTCTTCACATGATGCATTTTCGGTTTAGAGTGAAAAGAAAAACCTACGGGTTCAGAGCTTAGATGACTGGATCGGAAATTAAAGTATTTTTCTTTCTTAGTAAATATTTTTTATTAATTTCTCAAAACATAATATTATATATATTTTAAAATATTATATAAATTTGAGAAAATTCTCATTTTTATTGAACTATGAAGCCCATAATGAAATTACACAACTTCTTCTTTTCATGTCCAACTCGTATTCTCGTTCACGAACCAAGTTTAATTCAATCCTTTAAAGTCTCCTCCAATTTTAGAAAGAAGAAGTCACGTGATTTGGCAAAATATACATAATATTTAGAAATAATAAATATTTTATATACATAATATTTTAGAACGGAAAGAGTACGTCATTAGTGGGTATGCAATGACAGATTTTGTGAGATCTGAGGGGCAAGAAGACAAGCATTCTTTAATTTAATTATCCATGGGGTGAACGATGCGTATCGGAAATTTAGGGGCCGTTTGGGGCGTGATAAAAACCAACTATCCACCGTGGATAATCCACTTTCAGGTGGATAATTTCAAAAAATCCACCTGAAAGTGGATTATCCACGGTGGATAGTTGGTTTTTATCACGCCCCAAACGGCCCCTTAGAATCGGGAAACACGTGGAGTGCGGGTGGGGGGAGAGTGTGTTGTTGTTTGGTGGACGTGTCTGATTGTCAAACCTGAAGGCCCACTAAGGAAATGAAGAGGACGGCCCACTGGGCCATCTGTGCTGTATATTAATTGTGGTCCGTGTGTTAAACAACAACAAAAATCAGGTTAGGTAGCCCTTCCACACCTAACAGTGGACATGAATAAACATAGAATTTATTGGCGTTGATTTATCAGCATGATATTGACAACTTTCGCCATTAATTAGTATTGTCTAAATCTTCCAATTGCATTATGGTGATCAATGAGCCAAGTGCCTACTTTAGAAGCCAACATCAAGAGTCCACCTAGACGAAATGCTTAATGAAGAAATATATAGTTTTTTCAATTTTAGCTTTCGTTCTTTCTTTCTTTCCGTGTTTTTCTTTCCTTTCTCTTTTTTTCTTTTTTTTGTCTTTTTGTTGCATTGCACTAGTTCCTAATTTTCCTATGACGATATGACCATGCTTGAGAATTGAGATAAAGGGTTCGGGGAATTGAGATATAGGCCCACGGGCCTTTATTTCATCCGAGCTGCGAATGAGCCACCGTTAAGAAACATACACAACAAAAAACCCTCCATTCACCAAAGCAGCGGGACACTGAAGGACTGAAATTTGCGAGAGTGGCCATGGACTAAGAGTAACCCCACAAAAGACCAAAATAACTTCCGAGAGAAAAATAAATGCACCTTGCTCAAATGTAGATGGAATTTGTGGCCAATACCCTTTGAAGCATAATGAGCTGCAATTCTTCATTACCATATTCTATCAGTTGAATCCTCGTACGTTTCCGTTGTAGGCTCAAAATGTATATATGTGGACCATTGAGTAGGCAAAGCCTTTCTTTGATCATTTTCATAGTTCATTCTATTTCCTCCAATTTCATCGGTAAGAGGGAAATCAGGTAGCTCATTTGTTAGCTCGTTATATAAAATACTTGCCTTCTTGTGAAAACTGCACACTCGTGTGACTTGCAGATAAAAAGTACGTAGGCGATGTACGGTGATTGATGGCAGTTTATTGATCTTATGACATTTAGGGGCCCTTTGGGGGCGTGAACGGCCCCTTAGATGAACCTCGATTGATAAGAGGGAAAAAAAACGTTCGTGGACTCATTTCCATTTTTTTCTTTTTTGATGAAGAAAATACGTAACATTAACAGACAGAGAACCATACATTCAATTGTTCTCTTGTTCCTCTTTTTGGTAAAAATTTTTCTTGTTTCTTATAAGTGTGAAAAGAAACAGACCGAGTATGAAAAAAGAAAAGAACTGCTCGACAGAAGGTATCATAAAGTGATGCATTTAATTTCTACATGATGCTCCTTTTGCCCCTCCTGGACACTTTCATCGAACATGCAGGTGGCTCATACCAGAAAGCTAGAGGTTACAAGCGATGCATCAAATTTCTACACTAATACGAGTCAAAAGTACTATTCACTTCAGTGGAACTCTTAAAAGTTTATTAATCATGCCATATTGTTTGCAGCATATATTGCTACTATCAGACGAGTAGTCTTGGCTCATGAAATAATAATCATGTCTTTATGTTGTCCTTATCAATTGTAGCATACAAGGTATTAAATGTACAATAGCTACTCTATTAAAAACTCTTAATTAGCATACAGCAGTTACATTCTTGGACGTACGTGGGCTTTTCCAACTCATGCATGAACCCCGCACCAACAAAATCAATTATCTTCATTGCACCTTTATAAAAAATCTGCACTTAAATCTCTTCAATTTTTCTTTTGCTAGGCCCATAGCTAAAAAACTTACTTTCTTACGATTGCGAGGTTTATTCAAATATAAAATCCAATCTCGGACTCTAATTATTATAACAACAAAATTATTACCTTAAAGTTGGAGAATCCACTCGCCAGCCAATAAATTTCTTAACTGGTGTCCCCGACAATACTTATAAGAGTAAGCCAAACAATAATATAAAAAAAAAACGGAGTTAGCCAAACAATACTCGTTTCCTGTAATTGTCACTGAATGAATGATAAATGTAGGGTCGTTGAGGCCTTACACGAGAAGAAGAAAGTAAAATGTAGCCAAGAACAACTTGCCAAAGAGCTATCAGCTGGGGGTGATCCCTCGCTGTTTCGACGTCGGCAAGTCATCCTTGGCTGCATTCCACTTTCTACCTCTTCATGCAAAGCCCTTCGACCACGTCCGGGAATTCTTTAGCTACACGTAAATCATCTACCACCATTGCAACTCTCTCTCTCTCTCTCTTCTGATTTGTTGTGACTACTGCTCATCTCTAGGGTGATATATATAGAGCCCGGCTGGGGCTGATAACTAGCTAGTTGATGGAAGACTAAGCATATTCTGAGCCTTCATTTTTATAATTCAAATTGTCCAAACTTCAAGTTCAATCCATCTGGTCTAGTTGGCTAGAAGAATCGTTCTGGCCAACCGAAGAGGAGATGTTTCACGGACGACACAATGCCGATCATTCCTATCCAATCAAGCTGTTCAGAAATTCTTCTTTTACATTTTTTATTAATGAAAGCTTTGTAGGCCCTGCTTCCATAAATGGGAGTACAATGCTAATGGATAATGTCATGGCAGTAGTGTACCAATAATCTCAATGGAGCAAGAGCCTTTGAATTGGTTATTGTGATGTTGTGGGGATAGAATTTCATAGGAAGATGAAGGGAGAAAAAGGACAAGGGCGACTACGTGGCCATGCCTTTTTGGAGACAAGTCCACAAGTGGACTTGACCTTTTATCAAGCATGCATGCATGATTATCTATGCGCTGTCCATTCATGCATTGCCTTTTTTACATTAAGATCAGCAATGAGAGTATTTTTGCAATCCGTCCAGCTTAAAAGAAAAAATAGGACACAGGCGGGTTTAGGAATGTAAAGCGCTTTGTTTGAAGCCACTTTTCGGGAGAATCTCCTCTTGAGAATGGTTAGGAAAAGCGCTTCTCTTATAGACTGATGAGTTATTTAATGAAAGAGAAAGCGGTTTTAGAAGAAGTTGCTTCTTTACCCAAATGTACCCTTAATACAGGAAGGAGGAAGGATTTTCGTGGTGGTAAAAATTTTTAAGACATTTAGTGACTGTCAATACCGCCCTGAAGATCAAGACCGTCGCTTAGAGTGTGAATGGGTTCACTGCATATGGGCGGTTGTAGTAAAAAAAAATCTCTGCCAGGAACCTTTTCTTATCACATTCCTTAGGTGGCCTACGCGGAAGGATGTGGACGGAGAAAGTTGATTTGTCGGCATTGGGCGGAGATGCCATTTGCGATTATTGTTCAGCTGGGGCCATTCTTTGCTCATGGATGATCGAGTGCTTTGTGTTGAATAAGATAATAAAGCCGTACTCCTTCTATTCCATATTAGTATTCCTATTTGGTTCTTCAAAATAAATTGGTCTTATTTGATTTTGAAAAACAAAATAAGAAATGGAACCGGAGTACGTGGTGATAGAGAACAGGAGGTCTATGTATTTGAATACTTACTCCCGCCATCTAATGAAGCTCTGGATGTGAGAAAATACAGGTTCAAGATTGCATGGCTGTGCTTGCTTCCTCAAGGCAAAAAATACAACAGAGGAACAAAAAATTCTGTGCCCCCAGAGTCCAATAAAATTCACATATTTTATATTATAGACGAGCTTTATTAGCCGGAACAGCTAGCTGTGCTTTGGGGCAGAGTCAGAAATTCAAATAAAACAATTTTCATAGGAGAAGGATCCAACGGAGTGTAGGTTAGGTTCATTGCTTTCGTAGCAGAGATATCGTCTCATCGGAGGAATAAGAATCGTTTAATGCGGTTTGCAATGATCAGGTTGAGTGTCGCCCAGTTGGGCAAGTGTGTTTGACCAATTGATTCGAGGGCATCCACGTTGGTCTCACCGGCTTTTGCTGAGACATGTTGAAAGCGATGTGCATGGAGAGACACAGAAACCTTTTCCGCCGCAATCTTTAACCTGAGCATCAAGTGGTCAAGAAGAGCAAATCCTCGTCGCCATTCTTCATGCTGGAATAATTACAACTTTCCCTTTTCTTTCTTTCTTTCTGTAGTTGAAGAAAGCTAGAGTCTAACAAAGAAAAGCAGCACCTTAGCTGTGAAGAATACCTCTTTGAAGTCTCTTCATCCCTCGAAGAGACAACAAGAAAGTATGAATCCACATGTTTCGATGGTCAGTATATAAATGTTGTCATTCTTGGACATGCATTCGTACACTTTTTTATTAACTCAAAATTTTTTATGCCATGAGAAATAATGATTATGCAATTGTTCATTGCATCTTACAAGACTACAACAAGAAGTGAAGAAACTTACACCCTCTGTGCAGTTTTAATAGCACCATCGGAAAAAAAAGACATTCCTTTTTAGATTTCCACCCCTCCTTCTGTATCCCTCCCCACCAAGAGAGTCAGCTGTAGTTTCCACCATTCAATAAAAACAAACATTTAATTTTCCCGATGGAGCTATTATTGCGAATGGTTGTCAAATGGAGTATTGTGCAATGCGTGTGTATTAATTTTTGGGTTTCACGGGAAGACTTTTTATCGTCTGCCTCCATGCTATCTTCAGGTCACCCTTGATGCGTGTGCGTCTCCTCTATGATAGAGGATATCTTGGTGTATAGCATAGAGGCGGACAAAAAATGATTTGGGTTCGCACTATAAGGGTGTGAGCATTAGGGAGGCTATGCTTTGAGGTCACGTCGTGCTTTTCTAAAAGAAGAAATGCGGCACAATGTAGTTTATAATTTTATATTAAAGAATGTGACTAATTGGGCCATTAATCTCCTCCATCCACTCCGTTAATTTTGGACCACATTTAAAAAATTGAAAATTTCTCACTTGCATTCTGGTTTTCAGTAGTTGTATGTAGTAGTATGAATATATTTGTTGGGAAGCCGTCCTCAAAATTCTGTGTTGGAGATTGCTCCCCGTTAGATGTTTTGTAAATTGCAGGTGAGCAATTCCCGTAATCCTCTACCTAGAAGAGGCCCAATCTCAAGTTTTTACTAGGTTCTTGAATAGGGGGACTGTACCCCATTGCATTGTTTTCAAAGTGAAGAGGATCATTCCTCAAAATCATATATGCAGCCTTTCTCGATTTGACCATGGCCATGGAGACCCGCCAAATCCAGCCATGGCTACCACTTAATCTAATGCGACCTAGGCTAGCACGACCAATCTGGGCTTGGGTGCTGCTCAAACGACTAGAGGAAGAGGTCATTGGCCTAGAAGAATGAGAGGAGTAGGAGTAGGAGAAGGAAGAAGGAGAAGAAGAAATAGAAGAAGAGAAAGTAGGAGGAAGAAGGAGAGAAGTTGTCTCTATGGCCGTCGAAGGCCAGCCGTCGTTGATGGGGGAGAGAGAGAAAATGGGGCGTGGAGCAATAAGAAATAAAAAAAAAATAGATAGGGGAGGATGGTGTACGAGAGGACAATGGAGTTTAATGGGATCCAAATAGCCACATTTTATATTAAAATCTCAAATAAAGTTGTTGCGCATACAAACTAGATTAAATTTTTTAAATTATTCATTCACATCCTGTAACGTCCCTACTTTGTATAGAATTTTTTTATGCAAACCTAATCGGGCTGCGATTTCTTTTAGACGTTGATGAATAGACTTAGAGAAGAAAATTGTATAACATCACTTATTGACGAATTAAAGTTGGGATAAGAAGAGATCAATATAGCACTCGATGATTGTGATCCAAACTCTACGAGGAGTTGATAAGAGGAGCAACATCAACCCCTCTTCTCTCTTCACTTGAACTTGACACAAATTCTCTCTCTCTCTCTCTCAAATCTCTTTTCTCTCTCCCTGCTAGTCCGGCCTAAGCGAAGACAAAGGAGGAGTGTGGGAAAGAAGATGCAAGGTACAGTTGACAAGGAATTCCGTATCGGATATCGGTAAAATATCGGTCGGCCTAAGAGACAAAATATCAGGGATATATCGAAGATATTTGTAAAAAAATATCGGTGGTTGAAAATTAGTTTTTACCATATATTTACATAATCTAACTTCTAAAATGAGTTATACTAATTTAGAAAAAGCATAGATTTCAAAATATGCATAAAAATGCATATTAGGATGGGAAACAAAGGGAAAAGTTGTTTTTTTCTTTTAAAATTTTTTTTTTCTGATTTTTTTTAAAAAATATTTTTTTAAAAATGACAAAACCGATATATCGGCGATATTGTAAAAAAATCTGGAAAACGATATTATGTCGTATCATTTTATCGGGTGGGGCCCGATATCGATATGTCACCATATAGAATTCCTTGACAGTTGACTCCAAGTAGGACACTTTTACTCAATATCCTATTTGCAGTTTATGTAGATTTCTGCTCTTTTGAATCTGTAGTCAACTATTTATGTTACTACCCTTTGTTTTGATTTGCTTATGATTGAAAGTTTGATCCTTTATGACTTTATGCTCTTGTGTTCCTATCTAGAGTCTTCTGTTTGAATTACTTGTGCATAAGGAAAATTCTACACATAGTCAGAGCGTTTTCGATTTCTGGCCAAGATCACTTAAATGTGTTTGATTGTTTGTTTGCTTTTGAAATAATGTAAAACCCATAAATCGTGAGTCATTACTTGCTGCATTCTTTCCTAGACTTCATATTGATGTTTGGTATTAGTTGTTACAATTCATAAGATAATATTTAAATACATCGCCTATTCATAAGAACCACAATTCTCTATTTATTTGCATGAGAATTGTCAAAACCCTTTGTTTTGTCTATGTGTATCCAGATCGGCCATATAATACCTATTTCTATTGAATCTTGATGTTCGGCTATACATATGCACTTTTGATATATTATATAAACCATATTATATTTTCTTTAAGCAGTTGAAGCTTATTTTTGCAGTCGGTTTCCAAATACCTATCTGAGCCTTCTATTACATTATTTTAGCAAACTATATTTATGACCCCCGACATAAGATAACTTGTTATACATTATAGTATTATATTCAAGACGTGATCTTGCTGTTAGTCAGGAAAATTATCACTTTTCTTACTTTTCTATTTTTTTGATGTATATCAAATTTGAATCTGTGTCTAAAACACTATTATTAAACTTCAATATGCAGTGTAACCTTTAGTCTTCATATCGGTTTTTGTTTATTCAAATGCATGTGTTTACTTATGGTTCTGCATTAAAATCTTCAGTAAATTCATCCTTATTAAGGATTGACTAGAATTAGAAAAATATCTTTTCATCATTACCAAAGACTGTTTTCCTCAGGAATTAGCACACGTTCCTTATGTCTACATAAAAGTTAGCTTGTTGGAATCATTGTCTTGCCTCCCTTTACATAAGAATTAATTCATTTTCCTTGTTATGTTTTTAAGTTGGAATTGTAGCGACCGTAAATTTTTAGATTAATAAAGTGGAATTTCATTGCTAAATGGGAGTAATTTTGAATTCTAGAAATCTCGTTAAAAAAAAATTGAGATTTTAAAATTTTTCCGTCAAACCGATCGATCGCCTTCATATGGCATCGATTGATCGGGAGTCGATCGATCGCTTTTGTAAGGCATCGATCGCAGGACGATCGATCGCATATACGGACCGATCGATCGCCGGTGGTTTTGCGTTTCCTGAGGCAATTCAAACTTGGGCTGATTTTAGGGGATTTCTTGGAGACGTGTCATGCCTGACTTGCTCTGTTTAAGGGTTCTAAACGTGGTAATTGAGTTGGTGTCAAAACCCTAATTGTTTTCAAATTGGGAAGCAAGATAATGGTGGATTTAATTGGGCTAATTAAAGCATAATTGAGATATGTGTTAGACGCCCTTTTGGGCTGATTGGAGTGGCCATCCTTGCTGGTAATTGGCGCCAAGAGGTGTCCTTTAAGGCTAGCTTTTACCTAGTAAGTTACATAAGTAAATTGGTAAGTTTTGAGAGAAGATAAAAACTACCTTAATGCAATCAATCAAAAGGATCTTGGGGTTAGAGGAGATCGTGCTGGTGGTTTTGGGAAGGGCTGGGATGATCCTTGGCCCTTGGATGAGGTGGTAATGGACGGTGGAGATCCTGAAGCTTGGATTATTTAAACTCAAAATAAGAGGGCCGGCCATCCCTTTGGGAACCGGTAGCCCTCGCCCCCAATTTCGTGGTGACTTTCCTCTCCTTTACCCTGTCCTCCCTCTTCCCTCTCACCCACCAGTAGGCCTCTCCTCGTGGTGTGTACAAAAGGTGTGCGTCGGATCGTGTGGAGATCGCAAGAAAGCAAGTTTGAATCCGAACCGGTTGACGTGCAATTAGTACCGGTTCAAAGGTAAGATGTTCTTTTTCTCACAGTATTATTTCATTAAAGTTTCGATCTTTATATGGAGTACCACGTTCTGATGTTGTGTGTAACATGTATGATCTTATTGTCCTGGATTATTTGCTCTATTTGCTAAGATATATTCAATTGTTGAAATACCGATTGATTTCTTGATGCGTAACTCTCATGCACAATTCAATCAAGACGTCCCTGATAGTGTATGTTTATTTTGATCCATGTGAGTCATGTATCTGATGTTTAACATTGAGTATCGTTCTCTGATTTGTGTAGATGAGAGTCTGTTTAAGAAAAGTTGTCTTCTTTCTTGTTACTAGTCACCCGATCTCTTTTTTTTTTATGTATTGACTTAATTGATGTATTGATTGGTATGCCTCTTGTGTTTCTCATCCAAAAGCAACATGCTTTCAGAGGTAATTCTACTGGTTTGGTACATTCTCTTGTGTCTCAAGTCGTGTTTCATGGTTTTGTTTTGTGTCTGGATAAAGTTGTCTACTTTATGTAATGTTCACCCTAATTGATGTGGTATATGGGTAATAAGACTATCTAAAAGAGGTTAATGGATGTACTAACAAGATGAAAGTGATAATACTTAAGAGTCATTGTTCGGGGACCTTAAGACCTCTGTCAATAGGTCTGACCTGAAGCTGACGTGTCCGGGAAAAGTTGTCTAGTTTGCCGATTAATGAGTCTTTAAGGCTATGATGTAAAGCAGTTTTAAAAAGGGATTACTTGGTGAGTTAATACATAATTAATGGTCTGTCCAGAAGCTATTAAAGGCCTAATGTAAGAGGGTTTGAGTCTAAAAGACTCTAGTTGTGATTAGGATTAAGAATAACAAGTGAAAATCGGGTTATTACTTAGTGTAGTGCTCTCGGCCAGGATGTTTCCTGCGCTTACAGACTGCATTCAAAAATTCATAACTAATTGTAGAAAATTTGGAAAATTATTCCGTAAATTGGGTAATGATCTACAGACACAGGGATGTCTGCTATAAAAATTTCAGGGACTGTTAGGTTCTGTGTAGACTGGAGGAAATCCGGGAATGGAGCTGTTGTGTCCATAACAGTGTCCTTTCACGGTTTTAAATAAAACGCTATGCTAAAACTACTTGTATATATACATATATATGTATTATTATTATTATATAACATAAGGAGGGTACTAAAGTGTAAGAATTCCAGAGGGTACGTATGATAATAACATATGTGGAGTTTTGTCTTTTTTCCAAATGTCGTGGTCATCTATGTCTTTGCTTGCGGTGTCTAACATCGCGCATCTTCGATCTCTTGAAACCCTGATATTAGATTAGGGTTATTCATTTCAATTCTACCATGAAAGTTTTTGGAACGTCGATTCAGAAGTCTTGTGATCCAGGGATGATCTTGATTGTAATAGTGCATGGTGATGACGTCGACAGAGTCTATACCGAGGAGTTTGGTTTCAAGTCAACTCGTGCATAGGCACAAGCCGATTGTTGGTTAATCTCTTGAGAGTCAGTCATTGTTAAATGCTGAGAATTCCTTTGTACTCCTTTGAGAGTCTAATTTCTGAAATTGTTAATTCACGAGAATACCCTTGTTTGTGGTTAGACAAACCCAGTTCCATGTAAACTGTTTCTCCACTAAGAGCTTTGTTGACACTCTTAGATTGGATCATAGTATGCTCACGAGCCATAACTAGACCCTAGTGGTCTCCGATGATTATGAACCTCTGTAGTTCAGTCGATGACGGCAACGCGTGCGCTTTAGATTGTTAGACATTACAGAAGGTCTGCAATCTCCGCCCATTGTGCCCGTAAGCACCGATGGGGCCAGCATCCCTAGACGCATGGCCGGGTTCCTACGTAGGACCTCTAGGATGTTCTGGTATTGAAGTCCATAGAGGAAGTGGACTGATCAGAGAGCAGAAATTGTTATCTTCGACACATTGGTTGTCCAGATCAGATATTTTGCCTATTTCCTTACTCTTTGGAAGTCGGGAGTCATATTGATTATTGTGCTTTATTCCACCCTGATTAATGAGATGTTTTTGGGTGCTGTATCTTTTTCGAGTAAGTATCATCTGCGTCTTGATTATTCTGAGTTATCGGACCTGCTTGTTATTGGTACCTCTATTGCCTGTTCTACTGTGAGTTTTTTTAGCATCCTACTGAGTATTTCCCCTGGAATACTCACGCATCTTCTGATGCAGGGTTTAAGGCTGAAGAGGTGTGATCAGCATACTCGTGACGTGGAGGTTGGTGCCCGTAGAAGTCGTGAAGACTAGTCAGCGTAGAACTTATTTTATTGATGATAGTGGGTATTTTTGATATTTGGTTATTTGGTGGCCTGCGTGTCATTTGTTTTAATTATTTGCTTTCGTGGGATTAATTGAATTTTATTAAGACGGTTAGCTTTGTTTAGTTATTTCATTTCTGTATTAATCGAACAATTGTTTACGTCATATTGATCCTGCTACTCCCATGTATGTATATGGGATTTATGATGATGAATCGAGTATTCGGTCCGTCCCAAATTCATGACCCTATTACCTTCATTGGTTTATCGCTTCCACATATTTTGGGGTTGGAAATTTGGGGCATGACAGGAATTATCTGCAGAATTGGTCCACGCACAAACAAGATTTAATGTGAGATCTTTATTGAAGAGTTTCATAAATATTTGGTGTCTTTATCTTTGAATAAATGTTAAATTATTGAATCATAGTATGCTTACCATAAAGCCATGACTGCACTAGAGACTCGTCTGGTCTCCGTATATTGGGATCCGTCTGACCCCTTTTCCTTTCGAGATACCTCACTCGCATAACTAGGTTGTTAGGCATCATAGAAGGCCTCTTTAGTTTATGACCATTGTGTTTATGAACACCGATGGTACTCACTCTCTAGACTCGTGGCGGGGTCTTACTGGACCCCTGGAGGCATATGAACTAAGCTAACAGTGTGGCAACTAATTAGTGAAGGCAAAAATTGTCACGCCCCGAAATCCCATACCTCGATCGGAGTGCGGAAGCCAACCAATAAGATAAAAATTGAGGTAGAGATCCCAGGCACGAGACCGAACAATCGATTTTCCAACCGATTACAATCATCTCAAAAGGACGTGTAACCGATTATGCCCACAATCAGTGTAATACAATAATAGACATCAATGAATACTATGAAATGAATTTACTTAATAATAATCCATTTAAGAAAGTCAAATAAAATAAACCTATAAGTCTATGGCACACAATTGCCAATAATGTCATAAGCATCAATAAAAGCAAAGCAAATAACTAAATCGTCTTTAATCTCTTCTCGGCGCCTGCAATCCGCCATTCCACTACTGCACTTCCTGATCTCACTTTTCAATTGCGCCTGCATCAGATGATGCATGAGTATTTCATAGAAACACTCAGTAGAATGTAAAAACCCACCGAATTAAAACAAGCAGTATGAAGTGAACAAGAATAACAAGGGATGGTGAACATCTCACAACATCTAAACTGAACCGAGGTCTATACACCTGCAAGGTTAGTCAACAACAATTCCAACTCGCAAGTAAGGAAAAACATCAATAAGGCTCCTACTACACATATGAGTAAGGAGATGATAACAATCATAACAAAGGCTCCAGACATCTAAAGTGAAAGGAGTTACAATTTCTGCTCGCTGAATCGGTCGCTCGCAAGTGACTAAAATAATATACCAGAACCACCCTAGGGGTCCTCTCTTTGGAACCCTGCCATGCGTCTAGGATGCTGGCCCCACCAGTGCTTACGGACACGATGGACGGAGACTGAGGATCTTCCGTAATGTCCACAATCTAACGTATGTATAGTGCCTCCCTTCGGGCAGTATGGAATCGCAATTTCATAAATATAAGTGACCTCGCAAGATCTAGCAATGGCTTAATTGAGCATACTATGAAACCACCATGGGGAGAGCCTCGCAAGGTCTCCAGTGGAAGAAACAATCATGTAATCAATATGAGCAATATCTCAAAGGAATAGATGTCACAACACTCTAAGAACATAAGGTATCTCTCACCATAATAGACTCTCTCATGGAGTATAGATAGAAGTATCAAAGGCTTTGGTCAACACATAGCTCACTCCTTGGAGTAGCATAGAATAACAAGACAACTCAAACACTTCGAATAATAACAACTCACAGAATGAGTAACATACAATCAATACATACATTTCATGCTTAGCCCTAGATATGAATTCTTCATTCACATTAGAGTTTTATAATACAAATATCAGAGATGAGAAATTAAAGAATTCTTAGATAATTTGAATTCCAAGTAGAATATCAAACCGACATCAACGCCTTTAAAATAGATAGTTATGAATCACTTGCTCAAGGATTATCCTTCCTAATTAGATTACTTCTAACCCAATCCTTACTGTGATATTCCATAAGTATATAATTCGATTACTGGTATTGACATATTAATCAATATCATATCATATTACATGATGTTATTTGTATACTTAGTATTTTCTCTCAGATTCAGCTCACTGCCTCCTGCACAATAGTCCTATTTTGACGACTACTGTGCTCTGTACAGTAAGAGTTAACCTCTAAAATTTTTACTGATAATACCCTCGTGAGTCTAGTTTCTAACCCCACTGATTTTATATTTTTCCGATTTTATTTGAATTAGTTATGAATTATTTACTACCGACTGTCAACACATAAACAGTTTTGGCCGATATTAGGACTCTTAATTAAACTTGATTATTTTATTTAATAACACATTATAAATAATAATACATCAATAACAGACCATATACTCCCCTCCTAGACCAATTACAAAACCTAGAATTATCTGGAATTACTAAAGTTCACTCCTTTCTTGTGTTCTTATATATATAACATAGTTTGTAATAATTAATACACCCCAAATAAGACAATTAATGTAAGACACACCTTAAAGGCACAAATTCAACATGGATCATGATCAACTAAACAATATCAGAACTTCTAGTCTCTGAAAAATTTAATAAAGCATTAGACTTTAGATGCGAATTCCCATCTAGAAGTGAAACATGAATGCACATATGATATATGATGCACTACGCAAAGAAATAAAGACACAACTCATTCATCTCGCAAGAATCCAAACAATAACTAAGGTGTTGAATCAAAACACTTGTCAAAAGCAGATATAATCAAAAGAGAGAAGAGGGGAAAAACCATCCTACTTAATCTTCCAAAGATTTCGCCTTTCTACGCGTTACTCGTCTCTTCCGCTTCTTCCAAAGCTCCCGCTCCAAGCTCTCGCAAACTCCTACAAGAACAAGCCTCCAAGGAGATGGGTGAACGTGGGAAGGAGAAGGGAAAAGTCTCTGGACGTTCTAGGGTTAGCACAAGCCAATTCTCTAGTGTTTATATAGAGTTGGGGGAGAATCCATTCTCAAACTAATCTTCCAAATCATGAACACTTTCAATCAATGGGAAGGCTTCACAATCCTCCTAGAGACGGGCAAAACAAATCCAATTGGGATTTGGGATCTTTCCCAAGCAAATCCACCCCAAAGATAAGCTAGAAATCGCAAAACCGCAACCGGCGATCGATCGGCTATACGGCGATCGATCGTCGTATGCGTTGTTTAACACTACCGCGTTACAGCCGATCGATCGACATTACTGCCGATCGATCGCTTTATGCGAAACAAAACATTCACAAATCACAGTAACTACGATCGATCGTTTTGGTAAGACGTCGATCGGTTCAAGCTTGCCGATCGATCGGCTCTTATGGCGATCGATCGCTGTCACGTTCAATCAAAATTCAAATTCTCATATCTTTTTACTCCGATCTCTAAATCGCGCATAATAGGTGGCGTCGGAAAGCTCTTCTCACCAACTTTAATTTCCACAAGGGAAAACACGACCAAATAAAATATTAAGAGGGTCAAATTTGGGTTTTAAAATACTTATTAATTTTCCGGGTGTTACAGAAATTCATTCATCCTAGCATAGTTTTATGTGTTTTATGTTATGGAGTTCGATCGTTTCGTTTGGATGTTAGTAATTTTCGACATTAGAGTTGAAATGTCTCTATCGATTGATCTATATCATGTTGTCGGTTCATGTTAGTGTAATTAATTCTTCTGCTATTTACAATATCATCAATTTTCTTGCTTCATTTTTATTGTGGTTTTACGTTATACTGAATATTTCTGGACATACTCATGTATCCTCTTGTGCAAGTTCCGTAGTAGATATATTAGACCCATGTAACAATTTAAATTATTTTTTATTCTAAATTTATTTATAGATAGTCTATCATACTTGGTTGTCATCACATTCACATGTGACGTCTCAAATTTTTAACATTTAAAATTATATACTCCAATTTGCTGGAAATTTGAACCGTGAGACATCCATGCCGCCCATTAGCATGAGTGCACTACTACCTCGTTTATGTGCACGGGAGCTGGCAAAGACTTCCTGCAACACGTATGATTACCACATGTAGCACGAGCTTCGTGTCCATTGCGGTGCGACATCCCTCTCTCACAAACCCAAATTGTATCCTCTTCTTCAACGACCTCGTTTATGTGCACGGGAACCGGGAAAGACTTCCTGCAGCATGTATGATTCCCACTTGTGACACGAGCTTGGTGGCCATTGCCGTGCTCCATCCCTATCTCACAAATTGAAATTGTATCTTCTACTACTAGCTCTACCACTGATACGTCCGATGCAGACCCTCCTCCACACGAATGCTTCGCACGTGTGGCATGATGGTGATCACCGTTGGAACAGCAATTCGTCTCATCGGCATGTGTATGTGCAGGCCCCATCTCAATGTCCTGGCCCGAATGATCCTCACCGTGTGCCATCCTTAGATGTGGGCCCGATGATGCCCCACAGCAATTCGAGCCTTCTTCTCCATGCTGATGTCGCCGGTCGCCGGAGCACTTCTCCTGGCTCTTCCCCTGACATCCATGGTCCTCGTGCCGGGCCAAACAACGGCCAAAGGCGGACCGCCATGGGCCATGTTTGTGGCCGGAAGGACCGTGGCAATGCGAGCTAGGCCCGGACCGGGAGCACTTTTTCGAGGCCGCGGTGGCTCCCCGGAGGAGGCGCATGCTATTGAAGATGACGACCAAGCAGGTGCCAACGTCGGCCCCCACGGCTGCCCATAGGAGCGGGTGGCCGGCAAGCGCGAGGGCTAGGATGCCAACCTTGGTTACGATGGACAGTGCAATGTTCTCTATCACCCTCAGCCTGGTCCGGCGGGCCAGCCGAATGGCCTGTGGGATCTTGCGAATGTCATTGGACATGAGCGTAATATGGCCGATCTTAATGGCCACTCCGGAGCCGGAAATGCCCATCGATATCCCGACGTCGGCCGTCGCCAGCGCGGGGGCATCATTCATCCCGTCTCCTACCATCGCCGTGGGGCCGATCTTCTTAAGGTTTTGTATCAATCTCACCTTCTCTTCCGGCAGGAGCTCCGCATGCACGGCGTCCATGGCATGACCTAGCTGCAGTCGACGTGAGAATTCCCATCTAATTAACATTAGCCCTAGGATTAAATGTACATTACGATTTGAACTTGGAACAGTGCCCCCGTTGGGTCTACCAACAAGTAAGGTTCACATGAGGCTATTGTATGTCTCACCTGGTTGTGGACATGCATGGCGGCTGCATGGCAGTCACCAGTGAGCATGGCAGTTTTGATCCCCATGGATTTCAGTTCATGTATTGCCTGTGACACACCAGTTCGACATGTATCGGAGAGCCTGAAGGCACCAATGCAAGCCCCATTTAAGAATGCATATCCCTCAGTTGATCCGTCCTTGTGCTCATCCAGCGTTGGAACTGAAAATTAAGCCCCAAACCCATAAAGGCCTTTTCATAATCCATACTTATCGGGCTATAAGAAAGGTACCATTATGTAAAATAAATATCGGGCTATGAGAAAATGATACTTCGTAAACCTGATTGATTTCCAGCCCTGGCAGCGATCCTTTTGTTTCCAATGTAAATATCTTTTCCGTCTATTCTTCCATAAACTCCTTCTCCAGGAAAGATGCAGAATTCATCCACCTTTTCTGGTTCTGGCTCGACACCATTTGCATGACTATAGTCAACCAGCGCCGCTGCCATGGGATGACTTGATTTACTCTCAATACTTGAGACCCTGAAACATGCCAAACCTGCTTCATGTAGTGCAATCCTGTCTTCTATTTGTTTGTCAACAAAAACAAGCAAACAAATAGTAGATAAATAGATGACAAGTTCTCACCAACGGAGCAAAGTAGGAACGCTAATGTGAGCTCTTAGAGGCCGGAAATCCGTCACAGTAAATTCACCCCTGGTAATAGTCCCCGTTTTATCAAAGGCCACGGCCTTAACCTTTGCCAAATTTTCGAGGTAATCTCCTCCCTTAATCAAAATCCCGGCTTTCGCCGCCTTTGTGAGCGCACAAAAAGTTGCTATAGGCGTCGAGAGAATTAGCGCGCAGGGACAAGCGCTAACTAGAATAACCAATGCTAAGTGGAACCACTTCCTAGGGTTATGAGCTCTTAGTGCAGCAGGAACCAATGCAACCCCAGCTGCAATCAGAACTACGGCTGCAACATTGGAAGCTCCCATCAGATTGTCCAAATTATTGATTAAATATGGCTAAGAAAAGACTTAATTAAGTAGTACAACGTACTTGGTGTGTAGTATCTAGCACACTTGTCTATAAACCTCTGCGTCGTGGACTTTTTGTGCTGAGCTTCCTCCACCAGCTTAGCCATCCTAGACACTGCAGAGTCTTCTGCCGTGGTGGTTGTTTTGATCCTAATGTAACCTATAAAATTAATTTAACTTTAATTGTCGTAGATGAAGCGCTTACCAAGCAAATATGCATTTAAGAAAGCTTTTAAGTTGAAGATGCAGTACCATCTAAGTTAATAGTGCCGGCCCATACAACGGATTGGGCCTGCTTGGCAACAGGGTATGGCTCCCCCGTCAGTGTCCTCTGGTCCACTTCGCTCTTTCCGTCAACAACAACACCGTCGATTGGGATGACTTCTCCAGCTTTGACGGCCAAGATTGTGTCCACTTTCACGTCTTTGGCGTCCACAACAAGGCCATTCTCGGCCAAAACTGCCTTCTGCGGAGCCATGCTCATCAGCGACGACATCACTGCTGTAGCCTATCAAACGAGGATCAAATATCGCTTCAGTATTTGATTGCATTACTGTAGTTTTGAGAAAGCATGGACAGTGGTATAGCCAACCTTGTGACTTGCTTTGGACTCGAGCCACTCCGCAATGGTGAATAGAAATACGATAGACCCTGCTTCCCAGTAATCTCGAAGCGCAATTGAACCAGCCACTGCACAAGTGTAGCATTGTGAACAAATGTAATTGCATCCGCTTTGGAACTATATTCAATGTGACACATGCGGGAAAAAATATTGGGTGAAATTGGCACCCCACGTCCTTTTATGCCACAAAGTGCCGTCGATTTTCAAGATCGAAGGTGCATACACTATGCATGCGTGCTCTCGCTATTTGACATCAATTTATTGTACCCAATAATTTTTCCACAAGTGTAAGAGTAAGGAGCTAAAAATACCAAATTACATGTGCCTAAGAGAACGTACAGGTGTGGTTCTACTGATGGAGCAAAGAATAGTTCCAAACTTTACCTGCTATGAACATTAGGATGTTGATGTCCAAAGTGAGACTCCTGATGGCAGCCATGCTCCTCAATAGTATTGGGGGAAGGCCAACAATGGTCGCCGCAACAGCGAGCCAATGCAAAGGGTGATAAAGAATCTGAAAAACTGACAAAAGAAGTAAAATTCCACAGGCCACCGTCCATTTGCTCGGCCACATTCTTCCATTCTTTTCCTGACCAAAAACTTGAACTGTTGCCTCTAGCCTCGCCCGGTTTAGTGCCTTGACTGAAACAAAGTGAAACCCTCTTTCAGTGAGCTATCAGGAGCCTTTTTTATGGGCTATACTCGTCATTAGAACAATACTAGATTATTGAGTTAACCTAGTATATTGTTGACTATATTTGTTAATTTGTAATTCAACTTCACATAATTCTATGCTTAGAGTCATTCAGTATATTTACAAAGATCCACTTCATGAACGGTCCCACCGCTGCGGCTAAAATGGCTGTTGTATTTGACTCATGTTGTACATGTTAGGACTTAGGTATGACCAGGGTCAGCTTTGGCTTCTTCCACTTCTTAGTTTTTCCTCTAAATTTAAGGGAACGACTATCACTTACGTTGGTTCATCCACGGGAAAACCCACGGCCCACGGGCAGAGCAGTTGCTATGTATTGTTACCCTTCTTCATGGATCCTTTGCAAACTTGGATTGAAATATTAGCACCTTTTCGAAGCCACATGCCTTGCATGCCAATCTGAAGGTCGATGAGTTGAAAGGAAGCTATAAATAGCCAGGGCCATGCGGTTTTTTTGTCAGTTGTTGAAAATGAAGCTTGAGCAAAAGGTGGGTCGCAAAAAGTAGCAATTATATGTGAAGTAGCAATGAGTAGCAACCAATGGACATCATAAAGTTGTGCATCACAATCCAATTATGCAACTGACCCAATTACTCAACCGTCACCTTAAAAATCCCATATAACCCATTTAAGTAGCAGCTTGATTAACGATTTTACTTAGCGCCAGACTCAAGGCTTAGATTAAGTCATTTTAAAGTTTCCAAGTTTCTTTCTAGGATCAGTGATACAGAGGAACAGAGGAAGAACGTCTAATATATTAGTGGCTTCTTTTTGGGTCAGTGGTTTAGATTGAGGATGTTGGTTAATTGTAAGAGAGAAAGAAAGAGATGCATTGTTGACAAGAATACCAATCTGAGTTTGAGAGACAAGGAGATTGTCATGGACCACGATTACAGTTCTTGCAGGGACGATCACTGACACTTTCTCGACTCCTTCCAATGCCTTGAGAATCTTCTCAATAAGAGGGACCTCCGAAGAGCAGCAAAGACCCAGTACATCAAAGTAGCTCTTTTGGAACCTCACACTTTTGGCTTTGTCTTCACTAGCCATCTCCTCTCTTCACTCTGCAAAAAGGAGGAAGATCGATGCTTTTTATAACGTTTTAATGGAAGGCTGAAAAAGAAGCAACACTCAAATTTATTGCCTCTCCCCTTGAAACATTGGAAACTTAATTGACTTGAACTCAGAGTGGTGTATGAGAGATCATGAAGTGACTCCAGGAAGAAAAATCAGGATAAATGTCGTATGCATTGCTCAAAAGTCGTAATTCATAATGTTTGAACATGAACTTCATGAATATTTGGGTTCAGGCAGCGGGGCTATCTGTATAAGCATGACAAAGGATGCTACTTTTCAGATCAATTCAACATTGAAAATGCTATCATTTGTACCTGACGGTGGGAAAAGTCGAACGAAATTATCAAGTAAGAGAATGGACCTTTGAGTTGAAGTTGCTTGGTAACCTTTCAGAAAAAAGAAAACCTACTGCTTCGAAGAGGAACTAGTCCTTGTGTACTTGTGCAAACCGAAGAAAATAACATAAGTCACTTTTTCGTTTTTAAAACAGAAGAAAAATAGATCAAGATCCAGTGTATAAGATTTAGGAATCGAAATTGCTTATTCCTATGAATTAACATGCTGAAGTCCGCTACCTCAAAATGTGCTGGTAGAGGTTTTGGCTGCCTAGGAACTAACGATGTCTGTTTCTATCTGTAATTGTTCTAAGTAAGTTGTTTCACATTTGATCATCTGCTTGATATTAGAAGACAAACATAAGATGTTTCAAAGTCAGTTCATTATGATTAACTACGACATATCTTCAGATCTGAAAACATCGATACACTTAAAAACTGAGCTGCTTCCTCTTGTTTCATTTCCAAACATAAGTAAGATACTAAACCATAAACGACATTGGAGAAAATTGAAGTGCTTATCGCCCGTCCGTGAGACATTTTGTGTTCATAAATCATAAAAGAGAAATACTCACATGAGAAATAAATAAAATGAAGTAAAACAGTTAGTTTTCTTCTTGTCATCACTAGTAGTCTAGTGGCTCGCAGATGCTCTTAAAAGAATAAAAGAAAAGGACAGATAAATTAAAAGTAATACTAATTGTTTTGTCTTGCATAAAGATTGTTATTAAATTTTCAGAGAAGCCTATGATGAAAGAATCAATGTGATAAAGATCTTAGATTAACCATGTTTGTACAGAGGAAAATCAGACTACACATATATATTATCCGCATAAAAAAGAGTTCATGTATCACAATGGAATTTTTTATATTTGCACTTTTAACAGAAAATGTGACTAATTGCCTATAAATATCAGCTGCAGCCTGCTATAACGAAGGATAGACAGGAAACATGACTAATTTCCTGTATATGCATTTGACATTAATAGAATTATACAAAATAAGCCATGCAAAACAATGTACCCTGTATCAAGCTCCAATCAAGTCTGTAGAACTTGGTAGAAGACCAAGAATTAAAACTGGGCCATCAATTCAATTATTGGGCAGGCATTTGTTTGCAAAATTTTCCAAAAATGAATAAGAACAAGGAAAGGGAACAACCTCTTGGGCAAGAACTAGCTGGAGAGTGATCTTGGTGTGAGGCTCCGGGAAGGTAGCCAGAGACTGTCACAAAGGCATTTCGGGGAGAGGACATATACATGCAGAAAAAGTGAACACTATAGGAGCTTTTGAATATCTGATTGGAATAAGCCAAGCCAACTTTTGATTGGAATTAAAAAAGATGAATATATATACATATATACCATGGCGAATTAATGGAATCCATGCATGAAAAGCAATACAGTTTTTCAGTTGTAGGATGTGAAAGACACTTGGGTAAGAGGATAACATTATTGGAGATAAAAGTGTCCAACTCTTCTCCTTTTACCTCAGCTTCCATTGTCACCTTGTCCCTCTTGGCTCTTGCATTCATCTTTCGAACAGAGTTTGAAAGTAATAACCGGGAAAAGGAAGTTCAGTAACTTCAGTTTAGCTCGATCAGTTGTCAGCCTCCGGTTCTGACCTGATCACGCCAAACAAGATCAGTAAACCCACCGTTTCTGACGAGTAAAAAATCATAGTTCCAGGTGGCTGAGAAAGCGATTGCACAGTGAAAGTAGAGTCACCTTGTGCGTAACGTTCGGTGGCTGAGCTGCAAGCCTGCAACTATCAGGTGAATTGTAGCTGGGACCCGCCCTTTGTTACCTGCTAGGATTGGTCTTCAGCGTTTGCCTTTTTGCGAGTTACAACTTCCGAACTTACCGCGTGTTTGTATGGGTTGTTGTGGAAAAAAGGAAAAAAAACGTGTTTTGATTGATTTGTTTTTGTAAAAGATGTTTGTTTGGGTTTTTTTTTTAGGGCAGTGATAACCCTACATCAGATTCCTACACATTTCCATAGCTGATGTGTATGGAAATGTGTAGAAAATCTAATGTACAAATATCGTTTCCCTTTTTTTATGGGCAGTGTTTGTGTGGGTTGAGTTGGCTTGGATTTGAGCAATTGTAAATCTTTGTGGCATATAAAAAAAATGTAAATCTTTGTGAAAAACCGGGCGGTTTGAATCAAAATTCGTTCTAATTGTGATATTCTTTTATAACAAATGTTAAACAATGTGTACAGGTGCAAGGATGGGTATGTTAGATCATATGGGGCCCACAAGATCTGATGGCTATTGTTTCACACAAGCACACTTTTCTTTTTCTTTTTTCCCAATAAAGATAACTTTAGCGGACACAAGGGGACATTACAAAGATAACTTTAGCAGACAGGAGGCCATTATAAAGAAAGAAGATCACTGACGTGAGCTGCTTTTCCACACTTTTTAAGAAAACACATTTATTGAATATCACTACTTTTAAATTTGCACATGATTTCCTTATTTTTGGCAATTATAATGAACAGAGAGAAATGGCCTAAACTCTAAACTCTGGTTATCTTATCTTAATACTCCATCCAGTCACTTTTAAGACACTTTTTTTACAAATTCACTAAAAGACTAGTGTATTTGAGAAAAACTGTATCTATTAAAAGTGACCGGAGTGAGTATCTCATAGACCATGTAGCAAATATATATAGAGAGAGATAAAAAAAAAAGTTTAAATGAGATCACTCCCATTTGGCTTATATGGGACCAATTTAATTCCTAGTTGTTTAATCTTGATTTGACGGCTACAAGGAACTCACTTATCCTAAACCTACTAATTTGACACACTCACCTATACCACTGATTTGATGCCCACCTTTGGGTTTAAATCCAATAACTCAAAAAAAATTGGCCTCATGCTCCTCGTATAAAGACGATCTCATGTAAATCGTTTATATATAATGCTCCTCGTATAAAGACGATCTCATGTAAATCGTTTATATATATATATATATAGGGAAAAGTTTAAATGAAATCACTTTCATTTGGCTTATACGAGGCTATTTTAAGTCTTAACCGTTAGATCTTGATATGACGACTACAAATAACTACAAAGAACTCATCTATCTACTAATTTTACACACTCACCTACCCACTAATTTGATATTCACCATCGGATCGGGATTTAATGACTCAAAAGATTAGCCTCATATTCCTTATATGAGAATGATCTCATGTAATCCTTATATATATATATATAAATGCTACAATGAGCAGCCCATTTTGGTGAGCACAATGAGCAGCTCACTGTAGGACCATTGATGGAAGATCTCACGTCCTACAATGAGCTGCCCATTTTGATATTTTTAATTTTTTTTATAAATACCTATCCTACCCCTCCCCCTCTCCTTCTGGCAGATCTCCCTCCCTCCCCGGCGACACCGTCCCCCCGCCGCCGGCGACCTCCCTCCCCGGCGACCCCCGCCGCCACGGTACCCCCCTCCCTCTCCCCCTCCTCTCTCTCCCCCTCTCCCTCTCTCCCTCTGCCTCCCTCCCTCCCCGGCGACACGTCGCCCCACCGCGCCGTAGCCCCGTCCTCCCGGCGACCCCGTCGCCCCGCCAGAGGGACCCCGCCACCCCTCTCCCCCCTCTGGTTCGACGGGGCCCCGTCGCCCCCCCTTCCCCCTCTGGTTCGAAAGGGCGCCCCTTTCGAACCAGAGGGGGGGAGAGGGAAGGGGGGCGGCGGCCGCCCCGCCACCCCCTCCCTCTCCTCTGGTTCGAAAGGGGTTCGAACCAGATAGGGAAGGGGGGCGACGGGGCCCCGTCGAACCAGAGGGGGGAGAGGGGTGGCGGGGTCCCTCTGGCGGGGCGACGGGGTCACCGGGAGGACGGGGCTGCGGCGCGGCGGGGCGACGTGTCGCCGGGGAGGGAGGGAGGCAGAGGGAGAGAGGGAGAGGGGGAGAGGGAGAGGAGAGGGAGGGGGGGTACCGTGGCGGCGGGGTCGCCGGGGAGGGAGGTCGTCGGCGGCGGGGCGGCGGGGGGACGGTGTCGCCGGCGAGGGAGGGAGATCTGCCAGAAGGAGAGGGGGAGGGGTAGGATAGGTATTTATAAAAAAAATTAAAAATATCAAAATGGGCAGCTCATTGTAGGACGTGAGATCTTCCATCAATGGTCCTACAGTGAGCTGCTCATTGTGCTCACTAAAATGGGCTGCTCATTGTAGCATTTCTCTCTCTCTCTCTATATATATATATATAGGGAAAAGTTTAAATGAGATCGCTCTCATATTACTTATAGCTCTCATATTACTTATATGAGGCCACTTTGAATCGTAGTCATTGGATCTTGATCTGATGGCTACAAATATCCATAATCATCTCACCCACTCCTTCATGTGACACAGTCACCTACCCATTGATTTGATATCCACGCACTGATCGAAATCTAACGGCAATAAAGATTGGCCTCATGCTCCTTATATGAGAACCCTTATATGAGAACGATCTCATGTAAACTTTTCCCATATATATATATATATATATATATATATATATATAAGATGAGTTTACATGAGATCGTTGTCATATAAGGAGTATGAGGCCAATCTTTATTGCCGTTAGATTTCGATCAGTGCGTGGATATCAAATCAATGGGTAGGTGAGTGTGTCACATCAAATAGTAGGTGAGATCATTATAGATACTTGTAGCCGTCAGATCAAGATCCAACGGCTATGATTCAAAGTGGCCTCATATAAGCAATATGAGAGCGATCTCATTTAAACTTTTCCCTATATATATATATATATATATATATATATATATAAAGAGAGAGAGAGAGAGAGAGAACGGTTTGCATGAGATCATTTTCATATAAGGAGCATGAGGCTAATTTTTTGGGTCGTTAGATTCCGATCCGAAGGTGGGTATCAAATCAGTGGGTTAGTGAGTGTGTCAAATTAGATGGTAAGTGAGTTCTTTGTAGCCTTCATATCAAGATCCAACGGTTACAAGTTGAATTAGCCTCATATAAAGAGCGATCTTATTTAAAGTTTTCCCGTATATATACTTAAGGCTACTTTTCAAGTAAATGTTGCTATTTCTTCTAGTCGGAGGGGTAGAATTTGTAAGAAAAATATAAACGAAATACTTTAACAGACAATAAGGGAAAATCAAAGTCGATTCCTCTCCCCTAGAAAATCATACAATGCACACACGATAGATTGTAAAATGTGATTTTTGAAAGAGATGAGTTTACATGAGATCGTTCTCATATAAGGAGCATGAGGCCAATCTTTATTGCCGTTAGATTCCGATCGGAGGGTAGATATCAAATCAGTGGTAGGTGAGTGTGTCACATCAAGGAGTGGGTGAGATCATTATGGATATTTGTAGCCGTCAGATCAAGATCCAACGGCTATGATTCAAAGTGGCCTCATATAAGCAATATGAGAGCGATCTCATATAAACTTTTCCCTTTTTGAAAGACCAATGCAATAAAATTCCTTTTTTTTTGGGGGGGGGGAGCAAAAATAATTTAATTTTAACAAGAGATACCAATTCTTTGAGAGCTACTAGTCATGGACGGTTGTTCCATATTGAAAGACCGGTCCCTCCAACCTCCCAAAATCACTAGTGGGATGAGGTCCCCCCTTTTATGGTAGTGGTTCTACCATTGCTGAGTGATTGGATCATACAATCATGAACATGGCAAAGATCAATGACTCATCATTCTTCCATAATTTTCATTTTTTTGTGGGTATTATTTTCTCTTGCTAACATATTGTCACGTCATTCTTTATATGAAGGCGACTGGAATTCAGTACTCGTTCATCCTTCTTTCTTTTTCTTTTTTATCTGATTATAAGATATTCATTCATCCTTTTGTAGTGCAACTCTTTTCCCATTGTAGACACCAGTTCACCATTTGGAATCAGGGCCCGGCCCCTTACTGGATGGAAGATCGTTATCCCATTCAATGAAATCCATTTAGTTAGATGTTGGCCATGGCCTTACCTCCATTTTGGCCCTCCAAACAACAGGAAATTCTTACGTTTAGGGATTTCTTTTTCATATAAGAGCAATAACTTTCCGACATGAGTCTCAGCACCAACACCGGTCACAGTCCTTCGGGCCACCCATTCGGTGTTTTCCTTGGCCCGAGCTTTTGATAGCTTCCATGATTAAAACCCTGCAAGGAAGCCAGGAACAGGAAGGTGACAGTGATACCAACGGCATGAGAGTGCAAGGGAGGTAAGCTTGGACCGGAATATAAAAAGATGGGAAGATAAATCTTGATGGGATTCTTTTAACTTGGCCGACAGCCCATATAGCTAAGGCAGTGGTAAAATTGAAAAAGGGTGGAAAATGCTTTTCTACGTTGGCCACTAAGCCGCCCCACCATGGTTGTTCAACTCTTATCAACGTTGGCCTTAGTGTAAGGACCCTAATCTCGAAATGGTTGATTTTAATGTTATTTATCGGTTATAGTACAGTTTAGGGGCCGTTTGGGATGATGGATATGGATGTTGGTGTAGTGGATCTTGTAGAATAATCAAGATGATTAGTGAACGTGGATGGTGGATGTCGTTGACGTTTGGGGCGTGAAAATACAAATCACATGGATATCATAACAGAATGTTTGGAGCGTAAAAAAAAAATCCAAAGTGGATTCACCTTCGTTTCACCCGGATGGGGAGGCCGAGGCGTCATCTCCGTCCCTCTTTTGCTCTCCTCACGTGATCCTCTTCCGCTGCTTCTTCCCCATCCATAGCTCTCGCATTTGACGACTCCAAAAACGTGTAGCCAGCCACCGCCGGTGGTGAAGACATGGACGAGAGGGGGGACGGTGAGGAACGTGCAATTCCCACTCGAAAGAGCCACCGGCCCTTCTTCTCGATGTTGCCCCCCATCCTCGCCTCACCAAGACCCAGTTATCATCTCCTCCGCCCCTACTCTGATTTCAAGCTTAAAGTTCCGATTTTTACCAATTTTTTGATACATTTTTCCATATTTCTTCTGCCAGATTCTGAGCTGCGATGGGGAAGAAGTGGAAGCAGGCGGAGGTGAACCAGCCGGTGAAACCCCCAGGCGAAGGAATTCGCTTCTCCACGGCCGGCGCACACGCTGCTTGGGTGGAAGGACAAGCAGCAAAACGAAGACGAGAAGGAAAAGGGAGGTTTTTCGGGCTTCCGAAATTGGGAGAAGGGCCTTTACATGCTCCCGACGCATTGTCAATTTGGTAATTGAGCAACACCTCTTCACTTGGCTGCAAGACAGAGACTCTTCACTTGGCTGCAAGACAGAGACAGGCAGAATGTGTTCATATTCTTCTAGACAATGGAGCTCTTGTGTGTGCTTCGACCAGTGGATATGGGTAAAATTTATGGTCTTGAATGGATATTATTTTTTTGAAATGCATCTTATCAAGGATCATTGATTTTTGAAACTAACATAGTCCTGATTTCAGATGCACAGGGAGCACGCCCCTTCATTTGGCTGCAAGCAGTGGTTCTTTGGATTGTGTTAGAGAATTGCTGGCATGGGGAGCAGTTCGGCATCAAAGAGATTCATCAGGGTAAATTCTCGTTCTCTCTCTCTCTCTCACATATTGATGTTTGAGTCATTGCATATGGCTATTGCATATTTTGATCTTACAACGATTATATGAGGAAAACATTTCAAAATCTCATTGTTCATTATATAATTGGTTTCACCTTTATTTTTGCACCTTATATCTTGTACTCATGTTTTTTGCATTTATATATTTTCTTCAATTTGTACAAGTTCAAGCATAATAGGCTGGTGCTTTGCCATCCCATGCGATCAAGAATAGCAGCATTGTCCGTTGTAGATGGCTGCACATGTTCATGTCACTCTATTTCAACTTTTGCTACAGTACTTGCTCAACCCACCAAAACCAATTTCTGGATTTCTTCATTAATCAATTTTGCATTCTGTGGTAGTTGCAATTCTGAGTAGTTGCAATTCTGAGTGACACCTGCTGCATGTAGTATTTCATGTCAACTGTTGTATGTATGTCAACTAACTGATCATCAGCATGCCCCCTCCAGGTCTGTGCATTAGGATTGTATAAATCATTAAACAGAGAGTTACAACCAAGATGATAGTGGGTTGCTAAAACAATTTTGTGATGACATTAGATCTAGTATATGTTTTAGAATCAATGTTTTTTTAGCGTCCACATCTAGATTGAAAATACACATTGATCTAAATTGATAGTAATTACTCGTGCACTGGAAAATACACAGGTCAGCGACTCTGAACTATGCTGCATCTGCTTTGACCAAGTATGCACAATTGAAGTGCAAGAATGCGGACATCAAATGTGCGCGCATTGCACATTGGCTTTATGCTGCAACAACAAGCCCAACCCTACTATTGCATGTTTAACGGCCCCAGTTTGCCCTTTCTGTCGAAGCAACATAGCTCAGTTAGTGGTGGCCAAGATCAAGAATGACTATGGAGAGGGTGACAGCACCTCCAAGCTCAGGAAGTCGAAAAGGTCTCGAAATTTCAGTGAGGGTAGCAGCAGTTTCAAAGGGATATCGGCCATTGGTTCATTGCATGTAGCTGGCTATGATCGAACATGCAGAAATGTACCGGAATAAGGTACGTGTGTTGCCGTTTGAGGTGGTATAAAATTTGATGCTTGATGGGAAACGCAGTCTATGTAAAATCATGTTTGCCATAAAACTTCAGCACTTGAGTATATATTTTTGAGTTAGGGAAGTATAACAAAAGCTATAAAGAAAAGGGGTTCATGTGTTATTCAGCATTGGCTTGGAGAGAAACTGAGCTCTCATAAATTGAGGACATAATAGTGGGATTTAATACATTGTATTGTACAAAGATTGTGTTTGCTTCCAGTTCTAGTGGCACTCTGGTTTTCATCTGTGTTGTTTTTTGGGTAACTAATGATATCTTGTTGGGTGATCTGCAGATAATTGGTACACCAAAGGACCATAGAAGAGCAAAACCATACCACGATCATGTATTTGTCTTCTCTATTGTTGATGATCACATATTGTTGATGATCACATATCGTTTCCTCTTCAGTTCATCTTCCTCAGCATACTGGTGCACCTTGTCAAAAATGTGGTCATCAGTCGCTGGAGTCCTGTCTTGACTGTTTCCTTGCTGGAGGTGATCTTCGTCTCTTCCAATATGGTGTTAATGCAGCTCATTTTGTAGCCCAAGCACGAGGTGGAACTTGCACTCTTGCTGCTCCAGATCCCTCAGAATGTGTTCTTCATCGGGCAAAATACATGAATGTACCATTGTATCCATAATGGAAATTTTTATTACATACTTGAATGTACCATTGTATCCATAATTGCATACAATAAACATGATTAATGGCAATGAAAACATATTATGCAAGGCAAGATTGTCCTACGACTTGTGAGGTGTCATAAATATCTGCAAATAACATTGAAAAATAATTAGAGTCAAATATTGCCAAAATATCTCAAATATATTACGGTATCAAAAGGTTACCAGTTCCTTCTACGTCGTGGTTGTGGTTGAACAGTGGCTCTAGGAAGCCTCCAATTATCGCTAATTGCATCACAAATTTCGTCTCTTTTACTATACATATATACGCAGTGGCTCGCTCTTCTAGAGCTCTCTCCTATGCTTTCGCTTGGACCTACAACGGGGTTGTTCTGCCTCATAATCTCATTAACAAATGCTTGTTCTGACTCATAATGTGGAATCAACTAATCTCTCATATTTTCATCTATCGCCTCATTATGTTTTTCCTGTATGAAATTGTGGATGGCTGCACAGGCGTACACTAGCCGGACTTACTTATCAAAATCATACGACGGCATTGCTTCTAGTATCTTCCATCTATTTTTGAAGATGCCAAATGTTCTCTCAACCACACTCCGAAGCGATGCATGTAAAAATTATACAATTTGTTTCGGCCATCCGGAGGTCGTCCGGCAAACTCACGCAGATGGTACCTATCCCCTTTCCCTTTATATGGCCCCAGGAATCCCCTCTTGTTTGCATAACCTGCATCTACTAGGTAGTATTTATCGATAGGTGGAAGCTTAAATACTTGATTCGGATTTTCAAGTGCTGCGTTTAGGATCTTCCCATCATGGGCAGATCCCTCCCACCCCGCCACGACGTGAGTGAAAAGCATACTAAAGTCTACCACAGCCATAACATTTTGCGTACACCTACCCGACTTTCCTCTAAACTCTAGTTGTTCTTTGGCTGATGGCTTTGCCGATATATGGGTTCCATCAATGGCACCCAAACAATCTTTAAAAAAAGGATGATACCTTATGTTTTTCGCTATGTGTGCAGGTTCCATCTCAAGTGGGACCATCACACATATACGACTCTGAAACCAAGAACCCAATGTAATAAGGACGTTGTGCACATGCCAATGTATTGTCTCTTCGAAGTGCCCGAACTGATGACCTAAAATACGTATCCCCTGAGAATGACCCAACATTACTAAGAAGATCATTAGTTGTTCTTCTACGAATATGTTTGTCGTGTCTGAGAGGCCTTGCTGACGTGCTTGCTTGCAAAATTCAATGAAAGGTGCTCGATTCATTTGTGTCATATCACGACAAGGCTGGTCGGAGGTGACTCCGTACAACATGTCATGTACAACCCTCTGACCCTTGTGCTGGTCTGGATGAACTATAGCTAAGGGTCGTGGAATTTGATCCTCGATTATGGTGTCCATATACATATCCAGGATTTCATCCTCCTCAAGGATTTGCGACACCAAGTCCGTCTACATATTTGTGAACGCACATAAATATGCATATGAATGAAAGAAAAAACACAACATGGGTAGGTGTGCGAATGAATACCTGCAGGCCTTTCCCTTTTCGCCAATCTTTCCACATTCCAACTGTTACAATTGTCCTTATCACAAAATGCAAATGCAACTACAAATGTCCAAATCAAACAACCCATATAAATGTCCAAACTAAACAGCTCATACATTAAAAGTTTAACTCAACAAAGAAATCACACACAGTAATATCACATTCAACCTTTATCAGTTCACAAATCAAACAGCTCACATAATGTCAAAACCAAACGACCAACCGAATCATACATAAAAGGTTTAACACAACAAAGAAAGCACACAACATCAAACATAAACAACCTCATAATCTCATCTCAGTCACAAATCAAACATAACACACTACATGACAAATCCAGCTACTACCCAACACCATCCACTCAGTCTTTAAAAGTATCCTTCCTACGGGTCCAGGTGACCCTCAGCCAAGCCTCTGCCCAATTTGGATCACTCGCCATACTCAAGAACATCCTCCTATGTTCCTTTTCCAAAAAGAAGGATAGGGCACCTGTGTACATTTCATCCTCCAAGTTGTACCCAGGTAGACTTTTCATTAATTGCAGCACCTTTGGGTACTCCGACTCACTCTTATCTTCCCCTTCTTGTGTTGCACGTGCTATTGCAACCTGCTCACGGGCGATTGAATTTGCCTGCATCACACCTTCATTCCTAGACTGCATTGCCTCTGACAAGGAATGCCATGATGATGTCACTTTAACTTCAGAAGCCTTCCTCTTCCTTCTGTAGGGGCCTGCTCCAGTGCGTGCACTGCGGATACTGGGAGTAGACTGGAAAGGTGGTTGTGTAGTGGGAGTAGACCGGACAGGTGGTTGTGTAGTGGGAGTAGGTCGGAGAGGTGGCTGTGGAGTGGGAATAGGCCGGAGAGGTGGCTGTGAAGTCGGAATAGTATGAGGGACTTGCTCAGGATTGGAGTTGAGATATGGGCCCTCACCTTCATTGTCAGAGGTACCATCTTCCTCCCTCAACTCTTCCCCATCTGAACCAAGTGAGACATATACATTTTCGTCATAATTATCCCAAGCTTGCTCTTCCGCGGTGGGTTCATTTTGGAGGACAAATGGAGCAGGTGTACCATCATACTGGTGTGCCCCAGTGGCTACCATATCCTCATAGATGTAGTAGAGGAGGTCCTGCATTTCAGGCGTGTACCCCCACTTTCGCAAGCGCAAAGCTTGGTGATTGTCCTGCACATAAGGAAAAATGAGATTGATTACAAACCCGGTGCATGTGAAATGAAGAAAAGGTCAAAGTAAAATCTGTTTAGCGATAACTTTTACCTCCTTGAACTGTTTCCATATCTCGGGAGATGCTATGTAAGTGTTCTTATTGTGATCCCATCCTAAACCAGTGTACCTAGATAGCCATTTCCAACCCTTCAAGAAATACTTTTCTTCTCATAATGGCTTTTTAGTGCTTTCTCACTCACAGTAACATCACATTCAACATTTATCAGTTCAGTAACAAGTTGGTAACCTGCCACAGTCAATGCCTTCCCCCTACGATACCCTTGCTTACAAGCCTCGGCATAGGCTTTAAGGAAGGCGTAATGCTCCTTCTGATTCCACTCTAATGATTTCATGAACTTTGCATTAGACGGGCCAGCCATCTTCACAAACCAACACAGTTTCCAACTATTTCAATGTAGGATTCAAATCATAAAAAAGCAATAGCAAAAGCCAGTATGAGAAGGTACATAATGTGTTTACCAAGACTAAAATGTCATACCAGGAAGCAAGGTGCATTCCAACAAAAACTACATATGAACAAAGGAAATACTCCATAGCTGAAGGCTACGCCAACAATGCAGATTATGCAAATATCATTCATTTCATCCGTTATACATATAATTTCATATAGCAAACATCCAAATGCATAATGCTCCTTCTGGTCATGTACTCCAAATGTGGAAGGTTGGAGAGTTCTTATAAGGTTTTTTATGGCATCGAAAGGATGAATGTAATCTGCTAGACAACTATGATTGATTCCTATTTAAAGCATGGGTCTTGGAATGAAGCACTGAGGATATATATATGCAGCTTTCCGTCATCTTTGGGCTAAACTCTTTGGAGAATGTGACCACAACAAACTAAAGTTTCAACCACAATCGCCAGTATATGTATAAAAACAAAATCCACGATCACCACTATCATCTACAAGACCATTTGCTTACTATCATAACAAATAACAGATGACCAACAATTATGGAAGAGCCTTATAAATCTACCTATATAAACCATCCTACAATCATAAATCAAGCATAATACAAGTCTTACCTGCAAGAAAGGGTCACACCTCCGAGATTGCCTGAGTCAGGCCAGCAGTCAACCAATGAAGTCTGGATCGGATGAGTGTCACAGACTGATGTAAATTTTAATATAGTACTCGCAAGCGCACGAATCTAATGCAGAATAATGGCTACAAGGTCGATCCCTCAGAGACTTAATAGAATATTCAACCTAATTCTAAGAGTATGTAACAAGCAACAATGAAATGAAAAGTTTTTTATTTTTATTTTCTAATTAAGCAATCAGATGTTCAACTAAACTTAAAACACAGAAATTGGCTAAATAAAAGATAAAATAATAAAAAGCCTATTTGCTGCTTTCAGTCTGTCTGTAATCCCGTTTTGCTTTCCTCTTTCCTCCACCTTCTGCAACAATCTCTCGATTGCACGCCTCAACCGATCTGATCTTTCTCTCAAATAGAACAGACAGTCCCCTTCTCGCCAAAGCAAAGTAGCCCCGAAATCAGATCAGTCTTTCCTTTCCACACCCAGCAGTACTTCTTCTCAAATCCACGAACCCAGAAGTTCCTCTCAAAAATAGCACCACCAAAACAGTCTCCTTTCTCAGCCCAAATCAGTCTGTCTCCTCTCTCGAGCAAGACAGTCTCCCGCGAAATCAGTTCTTCTCTGTTGAGCAAGTCAGTTCTTTCTCTCTCGAGCAAGGAACTGACTTCTCTCTGAAAGCAAGCCTCCTCTAGACAGAAATCACTCTCCACGAACCCAACGATTCTTTTCTCAGTCCTCAATCAATTCTGCTTTGCTCTCTCGAGCAAAAGTAGAACCTTTTCTGTGTTCTCAAATCAGCCGACCCTTCTCCCAAAACAGAGCAGGATTGCTTTGTCTCTCTCGAGCAAGCAGTCCTTCTCTCCCTCTTAAAACAATTCTGGTTCTCTGCCTCTCTGCAACATGTTCTCCTCCTCTCTCGAGCGAACAAAACAGTTTCAGCCAACCCTCCCTCTTCCTTGATGCACGGCCGGAACAGTACCCTGAAACGCAGAGCTGCCTTGTACCCTCCAGCCTCCTCTTGTCTCTTATAGACGAGCGCTCCCTCTTTGAACAGCAATTTTCCTTCCTGGGGCCGGCCAAATCAGCGACCTTCCATTCTCAGCACGAACCCAAATTAGAGCTTTCCAAATCAAGACCCCTGCTTTCGTGAGCTGCTCCTCCCAGTCGCCATTGCTTCTCGCCGTCAATCTTGCCTCCGATCGTGAGCTCAGCCATCGCCGCCTTCTATTTCGCCGTTGAATCCTAGAACCACCGTCGATCGCCTCGTCACCGCCACATTGCCGTCGACGTGCTCTGTTCTACTTCGGCCGCCATAGCCTCCTAACAATCGAGTTCTTATATCCACCGTTGGGTCACCGTTGAATGCTTCGCCGTCGTCGTGCCTCAGCCTATCGGTCGCCCTGACCCATCGCCCACGGCCGCCGGATTTCACCTCCTCTTCCACCGGTTGAGCAGAGCCTCCAGGCGAGGCTCTGTTTTCTGTTCCAGGCGCCCGAGCCGTCGGGCTCGGGTTGCTGTGTTTTTTTTTTCTCTTTTTTTTTATTTAACCCGAACCGAACCCTTGGATAGCTAAACCGGTTCAGTTCTGGACCTTTTTCTCTCTCTTTTTTTTTTCTTTTACTGGGTTAAAACCCGTCGTACCAACCACGTCCGTCGGATCTTCGCTATCTTCACATGAGCTGTTTAACGCGTTTCACATTCGGCGATCTGATTTGGAGCTCTAAAACCTGCGTAAATAAAAATAAATCGTAATTAGACGCATAATAAAACATGAATCTATTAAAACCAATTAATGCATCTAAATAACTCAATTAAGCGCGTTTAATTACCAAACTCATAATTATTCACTTAACACAGATAAACATTAATTATCCTTACTTTAACTAAAAATACGACTAATATATAGGTAGAAAGACATATAAAAATGTGTATATTTTGCATATATCAAATACCCCCAAACCTACATTTTGCTAGTCCTCGAGCAAAACAAAATAAAATAAAACAAAGAAATCTAACTAATCCACTTCCGCAGGAAATCACGATTGCATTTAGCGTATGCAACAAGCCTTTTAAACCCCCAGGTGTCCCTGGCTGGACGAGTGAAGTCTCGTGAGGGTTTGCAGCCATGCTACCCACAAACATGTATTTATGAAATAAACCTATTTAATCTAAGTGTAAAAAGAAAAATAGAAAATCACTACAAAACAAACAATCCTAATATCCCTTCGAATGCAAACTGCAATGCTTAAGAAAATCAACCACATGTACTTGGATTTATAATCAACTGGAATATAGAAGCCCTCAAGTAAGTGGTTTTATTCTACACCTTCATCTTGGAAATTTCTGCTCAATATGATATAGCATGATACTTTATATAGTAAAAGTGTAGAACATTGTAGCAATACATTCTAAATCTCTATTTTATACAGATCCAGTGTGACCCATTAACCAAAGAACATCAGAATCAACACAGTCGTCATAATCTTTAGGTTCATGATAGCACAGATCTGCGCGCCTCCTTCGGGTCCAACATTCTAGATTTGAGAGGATAATACACCATAGACTTTTTTTTTCTCTTTTTTTTTTTCGCTAGGACTGTGTAAGGCCTGACTTCAGGATACTCAGGTTTAGCAATGACTCAGGCCAATGACTCCCAGCCAGTTGGCTTAGGGCATTAGGTTTTAAGATGGACCGCTTCGGGCCCGAGCATCAGCCTAAGTTAATCCTATAAAGTCAAGCAACCCCTTTCTTTCATTCATTTTGTTTTCATTTTCCGCATTTTTTTTCTTTTCAGCATTCATATTTCCAGCAATCTTTATTCCGTCCAGGCTGTATTATACTCTCAACCTATTTCCGGTTCCAATCCCTTGCCATAGCCAAGTAAATGGTCTATCATGATCTTTTAAGCTCAACAGACAACCACATATCATCCAATGACTCTGACTAAAGACATCCCACTGAAAATTAGCATTCAACGAATCTCTAGACTGTATTACTTTATGTAACTAGTGTGTGTGAGTGAGTTTTATTAGCTCAAGCACATGTTCCAAGAGGACTGTAACAGAAAGATATTGCTCAGTTAAGTTCTCTATCCTCCAGTATACTTACTCACACTTCCAATGCAAATTAATCTCTTAAAAATTGAAGTATGCATCATAAAGGGATAAACTATCAAAACCTAAGAAAATACCAAAGGAATACTACTTTTCTTTTCTACACCCCCAAACCTAAACTAAACATTGCCCTCAATGTTTACCAAAAATAAATACCACAATGACTAGTAAAAGAAAAGGAGTGTAAGGAAAGAAATCACCTGAATGGAGATGCCTCCTGGTAGATGTAGAGCATTGAAACACACAAACTAAGAGTGAGGAGTACAAAATGGGAAAAAGAAAATACACCCCCAAACCTAGATTGTAGCATCCCCACACATGTATCAACAACCTAAATATTTAAACAAATAAAAGGCTATCAAAAACAAAAAATTTGGGTTGCCTCCCAAGAGCGCTAAGTTTTACGTCTTCAGCCAGACGTAACCAAAAATCATGCAGGAGTATTAGGTTCATCCAAATCTAGAACAATCTCCTCCCTTTCAGTAAAACCCTCTAAATATGGTTTCAATCTTTGCCCATTAACTTTGAAAATAGTTCCATCTTTAGGGTTTTGAATGTCAACCGCCCCATGGGAAAATACTTTGTGTACAATGAAAGGTCCAGACCATCGGGAACGGAGCTTTCCTGGGAAGAGATGTAACCTGGAGTTGTAGAGCAAAACTTTTTGACCGGGCTCAAATGACTTCCTCAGTATTGACTGATCATGAAAAACTTTGGTCCTCGCTTTGTAAATCTTTGCATTCTCATAAGCCTCATTACGAATTTCGTCTAATTCATTGAGTTGCAATTTGCGAAGTGTTCCAGCCTTGTCCATATCAAAATTAAAAGTTTTGATGGCCCAGTAAGCACGATGTTCTAATTCCACAGGTAAATGACAAGGTTTTCCAAATACAAGTCTATAGGGAGACATTCCAATTGGTGTTTTAAATGCCGTACGGTAAGCCCACAATGCATCATTTAATCTTTCAGACCAATCCTTTCGGTCAGGACGAACCGTTTTCTCAAGAATGCGTTTAATTTCCCTATTTGAAACTTCTACTTGTCCACAAGTCTGCGGATGATATGGAGTTGCAATTTTATGAGTAATGGAGTACTTTTTCAGAAGTGATTCAAAAGCTTTATTGCAAAAATGTGTACCACCATCACTTATAATTGCACGAGGGGTTCCAAAACGAGAAAATATGTTTTCTTTCAAGAACCGAACCACTACTTTGTGATCATTTGTTTTGCAGGGAATTGCCTCTACCCATTTGGAAACATAATCTACAGCAACAAGGATATAGAGATAACCAAACGATGGAGGAAATGGGCTCATGAAGTCAATACCCCAAACATCAAAAAGTTCAATAATCAGAATGTTTGTAAGGGGCATCATGGATCTACGTGATAGTGTACCCATACGTTGGCATCTGTCACATTTTGTGCAAAATTCATGAGTATCTTTGAATAAAGTAGGCCAATAGAAACCACTCTGCAAAATTTTTGCAGCAGTCTTTTTCGCACCGAAATGGCCACCACATGCATGAGCATGGCAAAAAGAAATGATACTATCAACCTCATGCTCCGGCACACATCTCCTAATGATTTGATCTGGGCAATACTTGAACAGGTAAGGATTGTGACGACCGTAAATTTTATAGTATTTAAAGAGGAATTTCTTTGCTCAAAGGTATGCATTTATTTAAGTTTTCGAAAATCTTTTGAAAATTCAAATTCCCGCCGGAATCGATCGAACGCCGTAAAATTTGTGATTTTTGAATTGATCTTAATCGGAGATTTTATTGGATTATATGATTCATGGTTGGCGTGACTTGTTGGTTTGGCTTCATTTGACCTAAGAATATCGGATAGGTATGTATGAAGTTTGTGTTATTTTTGGGAATAGAGTTAATTTGAGATTAATCAAAAATGAATTAGATATTACCTAAGTGGGTAAGTGGTGATTAATGGAAATTCTAAAAAAAAAAACCTAACCCATTTGTGCTTGGGTCGAGTTGGCCATAGTGGAGGTGGTTGAGAGATGGGTTAATGGAAGTGGTTGAAAGATAACACTAATTGACCCCATTAACTCATTTCTTGTTAACCCAAGAGTCACTTTGAAAGTTGGAAATTCTGGAATTTTCTAGTGCATTATGAGCCTTTGATTTGAGGGGATGATCAAGGGTGGAAAATCAACTAAAAAAATCTATAAATAGGGCCTAGTAGTAGGGGGGGGGGGTTTGGCTTAGGAGCTTAAGCCATTCAAGCATCTCCTAGTCTCTCTCTCTCTCTCTCTCTCTTTCTTTTCCGACCGGTGGCAACCCATCTCCGGTGGTTCGTGGCGGTCCAAGCAAGGTCGACCGGCGTAGTGGTGGTGCGACGTTATCGGAGTCAAGAGTGCTCGGGAAGAATTCGGTATCTTCAACCAAGTAGGATGCCTTTTTCCACTACTTTTCTTCTTTGATAAAGATATTGTTTAAATGTATGATTGAATGTTGATGCCTAGAGGATTACCTAGAGTTTGTAATGCCGAACCTAGATTGATAATTCCCTCTTGTTTCATGACTCAATAGCATTAGTGTTTCATCTCAATTATTTCTATGTATGTTGTCTAATGAAAGTTAGTTTTGGATATCTATGTTAAATCATGCTCGTATTCCATTCGCATGTGATGATGCTATTCAATGCATACTCATGCTCTTTCTTGAATAAAGATTTGATCTTTGGGCACTTCGGTGCATTTCCGAGTCTTATATTTCATGATCTTTACTTGTGTTGTTATAGCTATTACTACTTGAAAAAAAATGTCAACTAAATAGGTAATCGAATATTGTAACTACGAGATTATTCCTTGTAAGATCTTTTCTCTGTGTTTTCAGTTATGGTTCAACTTAATGTCAGTATGTCTCGAATTCTAATGTTGTCCGGGATTATATGCTAGTATCACTTCAATAATGAGATAAGAAAGTAACTTAGTAATCGGGTTGTAAGGTTTATGAAAAAGCTGAATCATAAGCTAAGATTTCAGAACCAATAGGGCTCTGTAAAAATCTTAAGTAATAGTAAATTAAAGTCAGAAAAGGCTAATAAGGAGTTACTAAAGTTTATGCAATAGTAAATTAAGTATAACATAAGTTAATTGGTCTCGGCCAGGAGAAATCCTGCGCAGACAGACCTCATTCGAAAAATGATAACTAATTATACAGTAATCAGAAAATTAAGATGTTTATCAATCTGAAAAATAGACATCTGAGGCTATTCAAGATAAAAATTTCTTATATTGAATAAATTTGTCCAGAACGCAGTAACCTGATAAAGAGAGCTGTTCTGTTTTGGACAGAACACAGTTTCTGAATTTAAAAGACATAAAATCTAAATAAACTTAAGGAGTTTAAATTAAAGTTGATATTTAAGACTTAAATTATATATAAAATGATTTATGAGATACTGAGAACAGTAACCCTAAATGTATATTAAGGGTCTTAGAGCCAAATGAAGTGTCTCATAATAATAGTCCTTTGTGTTCTTCTCTTGGTCTATTCATGACTCAAGAGTATTCAAACTTGAAGTTGTATTCGATGTCTCTGACGTGGTCTATCTTAGACACGTCATTCAATTATTCTGAGTCGGGGATTATCAAGTCTAAGGTTAGGAGCAACTATAAAGACGGTGGACATGAACTTTTGAAAAACCTTGAGATGTGTCTCTTTATAGTCGGGTCTCATTTGAGATTCCAGACTATTTCATATTAACACTCTTGGTGAGTCGTTTCGAATATAGTCTGCCATTTGCTTTTCACTCCTATGAAGAGTCGAAATTTAGAAAGTCTAAGCCTTTTGACAATAGGGCTAGTCGTTTCCAAGAATTGTTTCTCCGCTAAGTAGCATTTATGGGGCCAGCATCCCTAGACGCATGGCAAGGTTCCTCTGAAGAACCTCTAGGATGTTCTGGTATTGATGAAGATTTGAGAGCAGAAATTGTACTTTGACACTTTAGATGTCCGATGCTTATTACCTTCACTACACTATGAAAGTTGGAGTCTTTGAGTTATTTTTTTTTCCTTGACCTTGTGGTGTCTTGGGTGACAGATGGTTTCTGGTAAGTGAACTCAGTCCTCGTTGAATCTGAGTCTGTTAATCTTTACCTATTAGAGTCTTCTTATTATTTTCCAGTGTGGGTTTTCTGTATCCTACTGGGTATTTCCTATGAAATACTCACGCATCCTCTGATGCAGGATTTAAGGAGGAACAGAAGTGTTAGCATCCGGCGGCGTGGTTTGATGTTGAAGCTTAGAAGACTCGTCTCTTATGTTTTGCTATATTTTGATATTTGAACTTGCGGCCTACGTGCCAATTGCTTTTTGTTGAACAATTTAAGTGTGTTGCGGATATTGTAATAGATAATCAGATTTTCTTTCAGTTATTCTACCTCTTGTAAGTAAATATTGTTTAAGTCATGACGATCCTGCAAGTCCGATAATATTTAAATAGGATAAGCATAGACTCGAGTATTCGGTCCGTCCCAGGTTTCCTACCCTATAACCGTCATTGGATTGACGCTTCCGCGTAAATTGGGTCTTGGAAATTTGGGGCGTGACAGCTTGGTATCAGAGCATCATAATGACTTAAATAATTGATTACTGTACAAAGATTAGGATAACTTTGTGTAAGAATTTGAAACCTTAGAATGAGAGAGCCTAGAAACTAATAAACCCTTTTCATTAGGCTATGGTGTTAACGCGTAGCGGACGGACTTACGAGAAGGACCAACAGGAGGCGGCTCGTCAATGGCTGAACGACTGGAAGTTGGAGATCATGGGACAGGAAACGGAGGAAGAGCCTTACTTGATTGATGTAGAAGAAGAACCAGATGAGGTGGACCCAGAGGAAGATCCGAAAGAAGACCCGGAGGAAGACCCAGAGGAAGATCCGGAAGAAGACCCGGAGGAGGACCCTGAAGAGGAGCATGTGGTCGTGATACTCCAGGAGTTTCGGAAAGTCTTAGAGCACCCAGTTTATGTTCGTGCAAAGGATGACCCAGATCTTTTCTATGAGCTGTATCTTAGGTTCAAATCCCTAGGTTATAGGTGGCCTCACATGACCGAATAGGAGATAGATTGGTATGCGGGACACCTAGTGTTTGCACCTATGCATGTGTCCTTAGCAATTTTAGACGAGTACCTCTGAGATGTGGTGTTCAGGGACTCGAATAGGGATCTTTAAATTGAGTAGAATCTTGTGTAACCCTGTTTTTCAGGGCTTAGGTGTAATCTCTTAGTGGAATTAATAAAAGTTATCTTTCCTCTTGTTTGTGGTGTTTGCCTTGTGTGTTCCGTTTTGTGTTTGCGATTTTTTTTTGCGACTAGGAGTCATGGATTGGAGGATGAATTAAAATGAAACATTGGTGTTAAGTTCTAATTCTCCTTCTGTCCCTGGCTGTAGATTTTCTGTGATGGCGACAACTGGAAATCGAGGAAGGCGATCGGGTGCTGTGCCAAATTCCTCGCTGGAAGAGGCATCTAGCCAGAATCTGACGGATATAGTAAGAGAATTGGCAAGGGAACTAAGGAATGGTGGAAGCAGCAGCGGTACACCTAAGGTGAAGGCACCAACACTAGAGAGGTTCAAAAGAGCGGGACCAGCTTTTTCTGGAGAAGATAACCCGGAGAAGGCAGAGCGTTGGATAGTTGAGGTGGAACGATTATTCAAAGGAATGAAGGTTCCAGAAGAGGAACGAGTTGTGTTCGCGACTTATCTCTTTGTCGGCGAAGCCGTGTTTTGGTGGGAATCGGCGGAACGTAATAACTTTGAAGCAGGACAAGAGATTTCATGGACGGAATTTAAAGAAGTCTTCAACAAAAAGTATTTTCCTCCGCATATTCAGCGCAGAAAGGAGAAGGAATTTCTGGAACTAGTCCAAGGATCCATGTCTGTTCTTCAATATGAGACGAAGTTCGAGCAGCTTCAACGCTTTGCATCTGATGCCTGTCCAAATGAGTTGGTTAAAGCAAGAAGATTTGTGGATGGTTTGCGCGATGGCTTAAGATCTAAGGTTCTGGTTTCACAACCAACCACGGTGGCCAAAGCTGTGGAATTAGCATCAATACTGGAGGATGATTACAAGAGGACTCAGGAGCGTAAAAGTGGATCTAACAAAGGTTCGGAAAACAACTCCAAGTACTCTGGTTTCAAGCGCTTTGGGAGTGGTGGCAGATTCAACAATCATCAGGCTAAGTGACAGAAGTACCAACCTCAAGGGAATCGCGGCAATGGTCAGGGTAAAGCAGTGGTTCCTTACCGTCAGCCCCAGAGTGGTAATGGTTCGGATGCCGGAGGCAGGTGCAGATTCTGTGGACAGCAGTCGCATGCAGGGAAGCCGTGTCCAAAAGACACTCGGAGATGCTACAGCTGCAACGAAGTCGGACACATCTCGCCGCATTGTCCCAACCATAACTTGAAGCCAGGAGGGGAGACCAGCAAGAAGGGCCAAGCCAGAGTCTTCGCTTTGACCTCGGCAGAAGAGGCTCACGCTTCGGATGATGTGATCGAAGGTACTCTTCTTGTTCTGGATAGACTGGCTATGGTTTTGATTGATCCAGGATCGTCAAAATCCTTTATTTCTGTGGTGTTTGCGGTGAGTCTAGAGCGGCAACCTTCTAGACTGGAGTGTGATCTCTCTATTTCTACTCCTGTCGGAGACTCAGTCGTGGCTACTGAGTATCTGGAAGGGTCTTCTGTTGTGATTGATGGTGTGGTATTGCATGCTAATTTGGTGTTGCTTGATATGGTTGATTTTGATGTTATTCTCGGTATGGATTGGTTAGCTAAGTTTGGTGCTACAGCAGATTGTAGTAAGAAGAGAGTTTAGTTTAGAATCTTAGGGAAGAGAGAACTGTTGTTCCAGGGTATTCGAGTGAGAAAAGATAATCGTCTAATTTCTGCAATGAAAGTGCAGAAGCTAGTAGCTAAAGGTTGTAAAGCCTTTTTAGCGACTGTTCTATCAGTCGAGAAAACTACCCCTAGTATAGAAGAAATTGAGGTAGTAAACGATTTTATCGATGTCTTTCCAGAGGAGTTGTCTGGTTTGCCACCAAGACGGGATGTTGACTTCACTATAGACCTGATACCGGGGACAACACCTATATCGAAGGCACCGTATCGGATGGCACCTGCTGAGTTGAAGGAATTGAAGGAACAACTTCAGGAGTTACTGGAGAAACGGTTGATTCGTCCGAGTGTGTCACCATGGGGAGCACCAGTCTTGTTCGTGAAGAAGAAAGATGGATCTATGAGGTTATGTATTGATTACCGGATGCTGAACCAAGTAACCATAAAGAACAAGTATCCGTTACCAAGGATCGACGACTTGTTTGATCAACTGCAGTCAGCGAAAGTTTTCTCAAGAATCGATTTGAGGTCAGGATACCATCAATTAAGGATCAAGGAAGAAGATATTTCAAAGACAGCATTCAGAACCAGATACGGACATTATGAATTCTTAGTGATGCCGTTTGGTCTGACCAATGCCGATTTTGGTGGAGGCAGACTTGAAATTAAGTCAACTTTGGCCTTATCAACTGCAATTCCTTTATTAGAAATAACATGCCCAAGAACTATCCCTTGACGAACCATAAAGTGATATTTCTCCCAATTTAGCACAAGATTTGTTTCTTTACACCTTGCCAAGACAAGAGACAAATGGTGTAAACATTCATCAAAAGAAGATCCAAACACCGAGAAGTCATCCATGAAAATTTTAAGAAACCGCTCAACCATATCTGAAAATATGTTCATCATGCACCGCTGGAATGTGGCGGGTGCATTACATAACCGAAATGGCATGCGGCGATAGGCATATGTTCCAAAAGGACAAGTGAATGTGGTCTTTTCTTGATCAGCAATGGGAATTTGATTGTAGCCTGAATAGCCATATAAAAAGTAATAGTAGCTATGACCAGCAAGTCTCTCAAGCATTTGATCAATAAATGGCAAAGGAAAGTGATCTTTCCTTGTGACCGAGTTCAATTTTCTGTAGTCAATACAAACCCGCCACCCAGTAGTCATTCGGGTGGGGACTAATTCATTATTGTCATTTTTGACTACTGTGATTCCTGACTTCTTAGGAACAACCTGAACTGGGCTGACCCAAGTGCTATCTGATATGGGGTAAATGATGTCAACATCTAACAATTTTAGCACCTCGGTTCTGACGACCTCCTTCATATTAGGGTTAAGTCTGCGTTGCATTTCACGGGAAGCTTTTGCATGCTCCTCAAGGTAAATGTGATGCATACACAGAGCAGGACTTATACCCTTAATGTCTGCTATTGTCCACCCGAAAGCTGTCTTATGTTCGCAAAGAACATCAAGCAACTTGCCTTCCTATTCTGAATTAAGGTATGAAGAGATGATAACAGGCAAGGTATCAGAAGAACCTAAAAATGCATATTTAAGTGTTTCTGGTAATAGTTTTAGGTCAAGTTGGGGTGGTTTTTCAATAGATGGGACAAGTTTATACTCGGGAACTGGAAGAGGTTCCACCCTGGCTGTCCATTTGGTTGGGTTCAATATAGGGGTAGAGTCAAGCAATGCATTGACGTCTCTAATGGACCCTTCGATGTCAAAGTCTAAGCCAAAATGAGTTAAACATGTCTGGAGGGGATCATCATTTAAAACAGTTTACAGAGATTCTTCTACTAAACTTTCAATCATATTCACTGTATAAGAATCATCTGACTCTGGGGGTTGTTGTCTAACATTTAAGACATTGAGTTTGACCTTTAAATTGCCAAAAGACAACTTCATAACCCCATTTCTACAATTTATTATGGCATTAGATGTGGCTAAGAATGGCCTTCCCAAAATCACAGGAATCTGACTACCAGGATTCTGCACAGGTTGGGTATCCAAGACAATAAAGTCTACTGGGAAGTAAAATTTATCCACCTGAACCAAAACATCCTCAATAACACCGCGTGGGACTTTAACTGATCTGTTTGCAAGTTGCAGTGTTATGGTAGTCGGTTTCAACTCTCCTAATCCAAGTTGCTCATAAACAGAGAATGGTAGCAAATTTACACTAGCTCCTAAGTCCAACAATGCCCTCTCCACATTATGGTCTCCTATAACGCATGAAATTATGGGACATCCTGGATCTTTAAACTTTGGAGGAGTGTTATGCTTAAGAATTGAGCTAACTTGTTCAGTGAGAAACACTTTCTTGTGTGCATTCAATTTTCTTTTCTGGGTGCACATGTCTTTTAAGAATCTTGCATAAGCGGGAACTTGCTTAATAGCATCGAGCAATGGAATATTGATTTGCACTTTTTTAAAAATTTCCATTGTCTCATCAAGTTTGTTCCCTTGAGATGTTTTTGCAAGTCTTTGAGGAAAAAGGTGCCTTGGGTATGTAGGGTGGCATATGGCTAGACTCAGGATATGAAGAAGCTTCTAGGCTCTTCTTTGATGTAACAGGACTCACGTCTGGTCTAGTGGTGCTCTCTTGGTCCTCACCCTTTCTGGCGGTTGTGTCTATGGCAGTCTTAGGTGGTTCAACATTATTGTCAATTTGTTTGCCACTCCTAAGTGTAGTTATGGCTTTAACTTGCGCTGGAGATTGGCCTTGACAAGAATTAGATCTCACTTCAAATTGTCCTTTAAGATTCGCTACAGGTTGACTAGGGAACCTACCTTTTTCCCTCTCATTTAATGCAGAAGCCAATTGACCCATTTGAAGTTCCAGCTTCGCAATTGCTTGCGAGTTGGCATGTAAAGAATGTTGGGTATCTTTTTGAAATTGTAGAGAGCTTTGCATGAACAAATTCAAAGTATCCTCAAGAGATGGTTTCTTGGGTTGTGTATGGAATGTTTGAACTTGTTGAGGGTAAGACTGATTGGGAGGGTACCCTGGAGGTCCTCCTTGATGCGGTCCTTTGGACCATGAAAAATTGGGATGCCTTGCCCAACCTAGGTTATAAGTTTCCGAATATGGGTTATTGCCAGGTCGAGGAAAGGCATTTATAGCATTAGCCTGATCACTATTGTATTCCACTCCAGAGGTGTTAGAAGGACAGTTTTGTGTGACATGGGAGGGGTTAGAGCAAATAGCATACACATTGACATGTGATGGCATTTGGGGCCCACCAGCAGACATCAACGCATCAAAGCGTTGTGTCAGGCTGTCGATCTTGGAAATCAAATGTGCATTATTGTCTACCTCATATACGCCTCCTTTCTTTTGAAAAGGAAACGTTCTGTCAACTCTACTTGAGCAATCCCATTGCTGAGAATTCTCGCATAGAGTCTCAATAAAATCCCACGCTTCTTCCGCACTCTTCATCATAACTGACCCACCACTAGCGGCATCAACCATTTGATGGTTCTGAGGTGTTAAACCGTCATAGAAGAATTGAACTTGTTGCCACTTTAAAAAGCCATGGTGTGGACACTTAAGAAGCAAATTCTTCCATCTTTCCCAACACTCATAAAAGTGTTCACCCTCCTTCTGCATGAAATTTGTAATTTCTCTACGAAGGGCATGAGTTTTATGAACCGGGAAGAATTTGTTCAAGAATTTTTCAGCTAATTGATCCCAACTCCTAATTGTTCCAACTTCTAAAGAGTTCAACCATGCTTTCGCTTTTTCTTTCAAAGAAAAGGGAAAGAGGCGCAACCTAACAGATTCATCAGAGAAATTTTGGAATTTAAATGTAGCACAAATGTCAATGAACTCTTTAACATGATTATAGGGATTTTCTTTATTGGAACCATAGAATGTGGGCAAAAGTTGCATCACCCCTGGTTTCAACTCAAAGTGGTGTGCCGTGGTGAGCGGCAACACTATGCAGGAAGGTGAGTTGAATTGAATGGGAGATGAATAATCTTTTAGTGTCTTCCTCACATTCTCATTTTCCATGTTACCTAATTGATTTGCAATATCCATTGTATGTTTTACTCTTGCTTTGAAAGTTCTTTCAATTTCTAGGTCAAGAGGTGCAAGCTTTTCACCCAGTGACCGACGACCAAGCATACACTAATTAACACCACTAAAATTAAATAACTATAACAATCCTAAAAAAAATCGCAACTAACACAAGCATGCAATCACAGAAAGAAATATAAAAATACCAAGCACCTAAAAAAATTAAAAGAGAAGGTAAAAGAATGCAAATGAGGGGAAGGGGTGGCCCTTCCAACGTTGGCGAGAATTTCGCGTCTTCTCTTACTCCTACAAAAAGGCAAAACACTAATAAGAAACAAAAATTAAACTAAATTAAACTGAAATTAAACTACTCTAAGAATTTGGTAAATTATCCTACGTAGTCCCCGGCAACGGCGCCAAAAACTTGATGTAAATTTTAATATTGTACTCGCAAGCGCACGAATCTAATGCAGAATAATGGCTACGAGGTCGATCCCTCAGAGACTTAATAGGATATTCAACCTAATTCTAAGAGTATGTAACAAGCAACAATGAAATGAAAAGTTTTTAATTTTTATTTTCTAATTAAGCAATCAGATGTTCAACTAAACTTAAAACACAGAAATTGGCTAAATAAAAGATAAAATAATAAAAAGCCTGTTTGCTGCTTTCAGTCTGTCTGTAATCCCGTTTTGCTTTCCTCTTTCCTCCACCTTCTGCAACAATCTCTCGATTGCACGCCTCAACCGATCTGATCTTTCTCTCGAATAGAACAGACAGTCCCCTTCTCGCCAAAGCAAAACAGCCCCGAAATCAGATCAGTCTCTCCTTTCCACACCCAGCAGTACTTCTTCTCAAATCCACGAACCCAGTAGTTCCTCTCAAAAGTAGCACCACCAAAACAGTCTCCTTTCTCAGCCCAAATCAGTCTGTCTCCTCTCTCGAGCAAGACAGTCTCCCGCGAAATCAGTTCTTCTCTGTTGAGCAAGTCAGTTCTTTCTCTCTCGAGCAAGGAACTGACTTCTCTCTGAAAGCAAGCCTCCTCTAGACAGAAATCACTCTCCACGAACCCAACGATTCTCTTCTCAGTCCTCAATCAATTCTGCTTTGCTCTCTCGAGCAAAAGTAGAACCTTTTCTGTGTTCTCAGATCAGCCGACCCTTCTCCCAAAACAGAGCAGGATTGCTTTGTCTCTCTCGAGCAAGCAGTCCTTCTCTCCCTCTTAAAACAATTCTGGTTCTCTGCCTCTCTGCAACATGTTCTCCTCCTCTCTCGAGCGAACAAAACAGTTTCAGCCAACCCTCCCTCTTCCTTGATGCACGGCCGGAACAGTACCCTGAAACGCAGAGCTGCCTTCTACCCTCCAGCCTCCTCTTGTCTCTTATAGACGAGCGCTCCCTCTTTGAACAGCAATTTTCCTTCCTGGGGCCGGCCAAATCAGCGACCTTCCATTCTCAGCACGAACCCAAATTAGAGCTTTCCAAATCAAGACTGCTTTCGTGAGCTGCTCCTCCCAGTCGCCATTGCTTCTCGCCGTCAATCTTGCCTCCGATCGTGAGCTCAGCCATCGCCGCCTTCTATTTCGCCGTTGAATCCTAGAACCACCGTCGATCGCCTCGTCACCGCCACATTGCCGTCGACGTGCTCTGTTCTACTTCGGCCGCCATAGCCTCCTAACAATCGAGTTCTTATATCCACCGTTGGGTCGCCGTTGAATGCTTCGCCGTCGTCGTGCCTCAGCCTATCGGCCGCCCTGACCCATCGCCCACGGCCGCCGGATTTCACCTCCTCTTCCACCGGTTGAGCAGAGCCTCCAGGCGAGGCTCTGTTTTCTGTTCCAGGCGCCCGAGCCGTCGGGCTCGGGTTGCTGTGTTTTTTTTTTCTCTTTTTTTTTATTTAACCCGAACCGAACCCTTGGATAGCTAAACCGGTTCAGTTCTGGACCTTTTTCTCTCTCTCTTTTTTTTCTTTTACTGGGTTAAAACCCGTCGTACCAACCACGTCCGTCGGATCTTCGCTATCTTCACATGAGCTATTTAACGCGTTTCACATTCGGCGATCTGATATGGAGCTCTAAAACCTGCGTAAATAAAAATAAATCGTAATTAGACGCATAATAAAACATGAATCTATTAAAACCAATTAATGCATCTAAATAACTCAATTAAGCGCGTTTAATTACCAAACTCATAATTATTCACTTAACACAGATAAACATTAATTATCCTTACTTTAACTAAAAATACGACTAACATATAGGTAGAAAGGCATATAAAAATGTGTATATTTTGCATATATCACAAACCAACCAAGAGTAAAGGAGGAGACCTTAAAAGCTGCTTTTCCAAGGAAATGATTACCAACCAAACGGGTCAAAAATGTTGGAAACAAGGTAAAAACTAGGCCGGACAGAGACTCTAGGAAAGCCGTCGGCCGTGAACAATCAGTTCAAGGCGGTTAAAAATCCACACGCCACAGCTTCGACAGCGACAGGAGGAAATCCGGCGGATTTTTCACCCCAGCACCGACAGCTTCCAACAATAAAAGCAAACATTTTTTTGAGATCTACCTTGATGAAACCCTCTGTGGTCACCTCGCGTCGCCGGATCTGTAGTCACCTCGCGTCGCCGGCCTCCAAGAATCACTTGATGGCGGTGAATTAGTCTCCCAAGGCCGGAATGATCTCCGGTGGTGAATCAGTGGCCACTTCGCATCGCCGGCCTTCAGAGAATCAGTGTGCTGCGGTGATGCCATCGCCCCAGGGCCGGCCTCGTCTCCGAAGAGCAGGTCGCCCAAATTCGCCACTGTCGCCCTATCTGAACAGTCGATGAGATAAGATCCTCATCCAACTTTTGACATCCAGGTGAAAGACGCACTTGCGTGTTTCAGCTGGTTACTGGATAAAATGGGATTTTTTTGTCGGGGCACCCAAAACCCATCCAGTATCCAGTTTTTGGTATTTTCATGCCCCAAACGGGTTTTGGGCCGATCCAGGGTAGATTTCCGGATAATAGCTAGTGGATGCTCCTCACTTTCACGCCCCAAATGGCCCCTTAAGCTTTTTCTGATTTAAATTTAGTGGTTTTCCAAAATAAATGGGGTTTACAAAGGTTTTAACCAAAACCAACGTCACAATCATGAGTTTTAAGTAATTTTAGATCAAATATGAATTTTTGTAATTTTTCTGATTTTTCACCAATTTTCTGAAAATTAGGGTTTGGCTATCACTATGGGCCCCATTGATGAAAATAATTTTTCTTGACCAAAATGTCCCAGACATCAAAGGAAGACATTATAAAAATTTTCATACTTTTTTGAATTTGATTTTAGGTTAAAATTTCCTAATTTTAGCCACAAGCCTTATTTCTACCCCACATTTTACTTAGGTTTACCCCAACCTTTTCTATAAAAGGAAAGTGTTGTGCCATTTCCCAAATTGGGAATAGGCTTGGCCAGGAGACTTGGAGCTTATTCCCCATTAGGCTTAAAGAATAAAGAATTAGAGGTAATTAGCTTAATCTCTTCTTATTCTTTAGGTTTTTTTTTCTTAAAACCCTTCTTAATCTTGATTTCCCTATTGTTTACATCAATTTTGAAAACATAAAAATCACTGTTTTATCTCTCTTCTCTAAGCCTTAATCTTTAAAATCTTATTTTTATGTTTCCAAAGCTCTAGATTTAGGGTTTACTGTAACGCCCGAAAAATCGGTATGTCTACGAAAACTGCTATTTTAGGAATCTGGTCTAAAATAGGAAGGTTTTCGTATCCGTCTTGATTGTTTGTTAATCTATGAGATTGTTTAACCAGATTGGGCAGGTTTTACCGAGCGCGAGGACTAGGCCTGGCGCTGTAACCCATCTGACGCCAGGGGTTGAATACACCTGACACCAGGGCCACATGAGTGCCAGGGCTAGGGCTAGTCACGCGGGCGAATATACGTGTGGCGGAGCCTAATGGACGTGCTACCAGGTGTAGGACTCGTGCATGGTGGAACTGCACAGCTCGCGTGTAAGCCATCTTAACCGTTCATCAGAGAACTGTGATCTAAGACGCGAGAGAACCATTAGAGGGCCATGTGGACCCTGTAGTGGTGCGCCACCTTATGGGTGACGTGGACACCCTTGGGCGCCATGTGGTGGGGACCCCCTTTTTGTTTGAAATTTCATTAATGGATTACCCTTTCTAGAAATCAATTTGATTTGGGATATCATTTAAGTAATTAAGTGGGTTGGTTGAGAGTTATTCAATCCTAGGTAATTGACCCCATTAATTCAAGGGTTTACCAAATAGAAAACCGAAGAGGCACTTGGGAAGTTGAAATTCTAGATTTTTCTTTGGATGGATCATTCTAGGCCATTGATTTGGAGGGAAGATCTACGGTGGAGAATCATCTAAAAAGTCTATAAATAGGGGTCTAGAGGGACGGTTTTTGCTTGAGTGCATTAGCCGTTCAAATCAGCTAATGTGCACTTCATAGCACTACCTCTCCCTCTTTCTTTTCCCAACCGGCTGTGCCCATCTCTGGTGGTGTTCGTGGTGGTCCAAGCGTGTCGACCGGCGAGGTGGTGGTGCGGCATTTTTGGAATCAAGTGTGCTCGTGGGATTTCGGAATCTTCAAATCAAGTAGAATGTCTTTTCCCACTATTTTCTTCTTTGATATTGGTATTGTTGATTGCATGAAATGAATGTTGATGCTTTGTAATCGTGTATGTATAATCGTATACCATTGAGTTTTCTATGCCGAACCCTAGATGATATCCCCTCATGTTTTCATGATTCGATGGTGTTTGTGTCTCACCTCAATCACCTATTAGTTTGCTATCCAACGAAAGTTGGCTCTTTTATGGATTTCTATGATTGATCTAAGTCATACCCGTCCTTATGTTGAAATCGTATTCCAATTGCTTGTGTTGATCTATGCTATTCATCATTCGATGTCTCTATGTATATTCATGCTCTCTGTTGAATAAAGATCAGATCTTTGTGACATATCAGAGCACTTCGGTGCATTTTCTTGTCCGATATTTCATGCTCCATAAGAGTTGTTGTTGTTTTAATTAATCTCTTAATTTTATTCGCAAGTGTACGAATCGTGTTTGGAGTATAGTCGCACAATTCTTACGAGGTCAAACCCACAGGGACTTGTGTTTTTGGAATTCTAATTCAAAGATCAGATTATTACCCTTGTTGAAAAATTAAATTGATTTGATCCACTACAACTACGACTAATCGAAGACTCAATGCAATTAAACAGCTTTAACTAAGAAATTAATCTAAAGGCAATTAAATAATCTATGAAAAAGAAACTAATTCACAAATAAAAATTGAAGCTTTAATCAAGAATTTAAAACTCTAGGGCATAAGAATCAGCACATGACAATCATAGGAATATTTCTTTTAAAATCAGCAATTGTTTTCACGATTATCTCGTAGAGAATTGGAATTCAATTTATTCTCCTACGGAAAATTTCAGCATTAAAGCATATAAATTTTTAAATAGAATTTTGCATCCTCTTGCATATCAACAGATGAAATTCAAATCATTACATGTATCCATCATTTGATAAATCACAAGTAATATCTAAATAGCATGTTCAACATATAGCACAATGCAATTAATTTGAGAATAACAATCGTTAAAACGCATTAATTTAGGCAAAACAATTGCATCACATGAATACCATTCCTACAACTAATCATGGCTTCATCTCAGCCCTAGACAGGGATTTAGCTACACATACTATAGAAATTAACTGCAAAAATAATAGAATTCATTTCGATATAACTAAAATCAACTTACAGGAATTTCTTGAAATTAAAGAAAATAACAAATTGCAGTGATTCCTTTGTTCTTCTGGCAGCTGTCCAATGCAACCGGTACAACTCCAACGTAGCAACAATGACAATAACTGAAATGCACAATACCAGAAAGAAAGAAAAAAAAATCAAAATTTTGGAACTGAGAAAAAGATGAAAAGGGAACTGTTGATCGTCTTCCCGACTCGTGCAAATCTCCTGTTCGCACAATTACAGACTCAACGAAACAGTAATTTGAAATGAAAATGAAACAGAAAATTAAGATGAAAATAAAACAGAAAATTTGAGGTCGTCTTCTCTGTCGGCCCGTTTTTGTTCTGCTATTGCTCTGTTTATATAGAACTGCCTCCTCCCAAAATCAGATCTTTTCTGCGTGTGATCTCAGCTCTTGGGTCACTTTGGCACTTGAAAACCCGTCTAATGGCTTCACTTTTGGCTGTTCAACAGTACGAGCATGCGAACCTATACAAAATAAAACATGTCCCAAATTAGCCGTACCAAATATTTAGAGAATTACGGAACAGTGTTAAATTGAACAATTTAGAGAGCATTATTTAATTAATTCCTAATTACTTAGAAAATTACCAAGATTCACTTTATTCCTCATTTTAATTAGAAAACACAACTAACAAATAGGTAAAAAGGCATATAAAAATGTGTATTTTTCATGCTTAACAAGAGTATTGTTATATCTATTGCTACTAGTACAACACTAATCAATTAGGTAATCAATTAATGTATACCTTAAGATAAATAAGAGATCATTCCTTGTGGGTTTTGTAAGGTACATTCTCTAAGATTTCAGATGTGGTCTGACATCATGTCAGTGTGTCATGAGTCCTAAGAGTTGTCCAGAATTATATATCTTAGTTAATACCACTTGTATAATGAGATAAGAAAAATGACTTAGCAATTGAGTTGTAAAGACTAATGGAAAACTGAATTAAAAACTGAGATTTCAGAACCAATAGGGCTCTGTAAAAATCTTAAGTAATATTAAATTAATGTCAGAAAAGACTAATAAGGAGTTACTAAAGTTTATACATTAGTAAATTAAGTATGACATAAGATAATTGGTCTTGGCCAGGAGTAATCCTGCGCAGACAGACCTCATTCGAAAAATGATAACTAATTATACAGTAATCATAAAATTAAGTTGTTTATCAATCTGAAAAATAGACATCTGAGGCTATTCAAGATAAAAATTTCATAGATTGAATCAATTTGTACAGTCCGTGGTGACCAGTTAAAGTGGGCTATTCTGTTTTGAGCAGAACACTGTTTCTGAATATATAAGACTTAAAATCTTAATAAACTTAAGAGGCTTGAGTTAAGTTGATATTTAAGACCTTAATCAAGTATAATATGATTTATATAGTACTGAGAACAGTAACCCTAAAAGAATATTAAGGGTCTTAGAGCTAAACGTGGTGTCTCATAATAATAGTCCTTTTGTTCTTCTTTTGGTCCATTCATGACTCAAGAGTATTCAAAGCTTGAATTTTATTCGATGTCTCTGACGTGGTCTATCTGAGACACATCATCCGAATTATTCCGAGTCGGGGATTATCAATTCTAGGGTTAGGTACGACTATGAAGATGGCAGACATGAACTTTTGGAAAACCTCGTGGTGTTAGTCATTATAGTCGAGTCTCATTTGAGTTTCCAGACTTATTCATTTAAGATATCAACACTCCTTAGTGAGTCGATTCGGATGGTGTCCGATGTTTTCTTTTCACTCCTATGAAGATTCGAAATTTAGAAAGTCTTGTTCTAAGCCTTTTGCCGATAAGGCCAAATATTTCCAAGAATTGTTTCTCCGCTAAGTAGCATTTAGAGCTCTTAGTCGGAATCATAGTATGCTCACGAGCCATTGCTAGATCTTGGGAGATCTCAGATTTGATGAACCTCTGTAGTTCAGCCGATGACGGCAACCGCGTGCGCTTAGATTGTATGACATTACGGAAGGTCTGCAATCTCCGCCCATTGTGCCCGTAAGCACCAATGGGGCCAGCATCCCTAGACGCATGGCCAGGTTCCTCTGAAGAACCTCTAGGATGTTCTGGTATTGTTGACAGATTTGAGAGCAGAAATTGTCCTCTAACACTTTGGTTGTTCGAAGCTTATTTTTCTATCTTACCTCCTTGAAAGTTTGGAGTCTTTGAGTTATTTCTTTCCCTTGACCTTGATGTGTCTCGAATGGCAGTTGGTTTCAGGTAAGTAAACTCAGTCTTTATTGAACCTGAGTCTGTTAAACTATACCTATTTGGAGTCTTCTCTTATTATTCCGGTGTGGGTTTTCTGTATCCTACTGGGTATTTCCTATGGAATACTCATGCATCCTTTGATGCAGGAATTAAGGTGGAGCAGAAGTGATAGCATCCAGCGACGTGGACTGATGTCGGAGCTTTGAAGACTCGTTTCTTTATGTTTCTGTTATATTTTGGTGTTTGATCTTCGGCCTGCGTGCCGTTTTGATTTGTGTGGTTGATAAGACAATTTCAGATATTGTAATAGTTAATTAGACTTCCTTTCAGTTATTCTATATTTTTGTAAGTAAATATTGTTTAAGTCATATGGATCCTGCAAGTCCCATGATATTTTAATGGGACAATAGAAGTCTCGAGTATTCGGTCAGTCCAAGGTTTCCTACCCTATAACCGTCATTGGATTGGTGCTTCCGCATAAATCGGGTCTTGGAAATTTGGGGCGTGACATTTACTTTTGATCTTTAAAGCTAAATCGAGATTAGTTGTAAATTAACAAAAAAATCATGTTTTTGGAAGGTGTTGGAGGAGGATAAAGGTTCATTCTCAACAAGAAAGGTAATAGGTTATTCAATCTTAGCTTTGGGTAGAAAATGGCTTGTTTTCATGATTCTTTTTAAATGGCTTTTGCTTGCTATTGCTCTAATGGTGAGTTTAATAAATGTTAATCTTTTACTATGATTTCTTAGGGTTTTATCTTAGAATGATATATGTATATGCTCTGGAAGGTTTGATGAGTTTTTGATAATGTTTGAGCCCATAGATGAAGCTTGTAAGTCGTTTTAATGACTTCTCGGTTTTGGATTCTTCGAAGTGGAGAAGAAGGCCAGTGAACGATCAGGCATTAATGGCCGATCAACTGGCTAGCGATCGATCTCCCGTATTTGGTCGATCGATCGACTGGTGATGACGATCGTGCGGTGAGCGGATGGCGATCGATCGTGCCTACGAGCCGATCGATCGGCCAAGTGATTGATCGGGCCTTCTTGCCGATCGATTGTATCTATTGCCATTTTTGAAGATCTATGCTTATTTCAATGTTTTTACTCTATTTAATGACTTCAATGGTTATGGAAGGTAACTTATGTTGAAATAAGGCTACTGGAGGTGTAAAATTAATGATGAAAGTTTATGGGTTAAGCTAAGTGTGCATGCAATATTGTATTACATGATAATAATAATGCATGTTGATATTGAATTACATTAAGATGGAATCCTGGTGACTAAAGCATGTTTTCCAGCAAGGATATTGTATTGTAGACTATGAGATATGTTCTCCTATGTCAAGTATGGTTTATTGAGAATTGATGTGATCATGTTATGCCTTAATGTATAGAAATGCATCATGCTTGTATGAGTGAGTCTCCGACTTCACATGGATTGAATTTATATTTTATGGTGGAATTTGCTTTGATTTCAGTTGGGAATCGTGATTTTGAAGGTATTTAAGCATGTGGATGTTGTCTTATGAGTTTATGTCAAAGCATTTGCTATGTGATTAGAATGTGCATGAATACACACACATGTGGGGAGTTCATTATGGAATTATAATTGATATATGCTTTGATTATGATGCATGAGGGGATGGATTAGGAGCACGTTCCATGCGTTAGAACCCACGTAGGTCTTGCTCACGGATGTATCATGATATCATGCATCATGTATTGGACTTCATGGACGAAATTTTATCGTTGTTTAACCGGGATTAATCGATTATATGCAATGTTTGAGATTGTGTGCCGGATTAATCGATCGGTGGATTAATTGAATCTTGGTTGGTCCGCAAGGACATATTTTCGTTTTCGTTCCTATGTGGAACATGTATACTCCCCGAGTTGAGTCGAGCTACATTGAGATATATGAGGGGGAGTTGTGTACTTGCCTTGTAGATGAGATTACTGAGATTGTCATCTTAACTTGAGCATCTAGTATGGTACGCTTCATGCACCAGCTACTATGTGTTCTAGGGTTCCCTGTGTAGGAATTTGGGCTCTCCCCCACTGCAGGAGATGTCCCTAGGTGAACACACCTGCTCTAGGTTCTTTGTGTAAAAATTGGACATCCTTTGCCAGGATCGTCCAGGGCGAGCAGCTTTAGGGGCCGACAACCCCAACCTTCTTACATTTCCTATGTGGAGATTGGACCATGATACTCCTTCGTGGCCTTGACTGTGTCCTGCCTTTGTGGCTACAACCTTCGTGGCAAAACTTATATTACTCTTTGATGGAGGCATTCACCATTATGTTGCTACATGCTTATTATGACTGTTATGCATGAGTGTACCATGTGTCGGATACATCTATCGTGCTGGGTGTCACGCCCCGGGCACTGCCCGATCCGAACCGAATCCGGTCCAAGAGTCGAACCGGCACACGGGGGTGACGTTAAGGAGATATAGTAGAAGACTTATGCCCCTCATACGAACGGTCTCACTAACAGAGTTACTGATCTACACATGAATTATGCATTTTATTATCTCATAAACTTATGATTATGCTAGTGTTTGATTAGAATTTCTACTACTTTAATATAGTTTTTGGTTTTTGTAGGAAATGAGAGTAAAGATGCAAAAATATGGTGAAACATAACTTTAATGGTTAAACCTTCATAACTTCGTATGTATATCTCTGATTGGACTGATTTAAGTCTTATTTTAAATTTCAAGAAGCCAGCTTTCCAACGCCACCGACCACGCATAATTCGGAGTTCGGAGCAAAAAGTTATGACCATTGGAAAATTGTGTTGTAGGATGATCCTACGTGGGTTCCAACACATGGAACGTGCTCCCAATCCATCCCCTCATACATCATAATCAAAGCGTAATCAACTAAAATCTCATAATAGATTCTCATGTGTGTGTATACTCATGTATATTCTAATCACATGATTCATGCTTTGACATAAACTCATTGAGCAATATTTGCATGCTTTAACCTATGTTTATGTTGGTGTTTGATTAGAATTAGTGGTACTTTAATGTAGTTTTTGGTTTTTGTAAGAAAATAAGAGTAAGATGCAAAAATGAGGTAAAAAGTGACTTTAATGTTTGAATCTTCATAACTTAGTGCACAGATATCTGATTGAATTGATTAAAATTTCATATTAAATTTAAAGAAGTCATATCATGATAGCATGCATCATGTATCAGACTTCATGGATGAAGTTTTATTGTTGTTTAAAACGGAATTGATCGATTGTATATAATGTGTGAGATTGTATGCTAGATTAATCGATCGGTGGATTAATCGAAACTTGGCTGGTCTGAAAGGACATGTTTTCGATTTCGTTCCTTCGTGGAACAGGTTCACTCCCCGGATTGAATTTGATTGAGATATATGGGGGGCGAGGGATGGAATTGCCTTGCAGAGATTTGAGAGGTAAAAAATCGGACACTGAGCACCCGGGTGGTAGGCTCTTGTGCACCAGCTACCACGTGTTCTAGTTTCTCTATGTGAGATTCTGGCATCCTTGGCCAGGATTGTCTAGGGCGAGTAGCTTGTTGGGATTGACCACCCCCTTATTCCTGTGTAGGAACTGGACCATGATACGTAGGGGTGTAAACGGCGTCCGGATGTTCGTGTCCGTCCGTCCGTTTTGATGGCTAAATGGACATAATTTTCTGTTCGTCACGGACACGGACAGCTTTCCATGTTCGTCTTCCAAACGGCTGCGGCCGCGGACAGACTGTGTCCGTGTCCGGAGCCGTCCGTTTCGTCCGTATATATATAAAAAAATGAGCTTTCATCAACATGCGGATGGACAGTGAGAGAAGTGATTTTTGTATTTGAAAATAGTTCATCATTATGAGAGGATCATGGGAAAACTGAAATGAATGATTGAGTTGACAATGGACGACAATAACTAAGAATTATCGGTTATCAATTTTAAAGAAGGAATACCTTTTACTTCATAGTGTCCGTGTCCGTCCGTGTCCGTGACGGACACATGCGGACGGACACCTAGGGGTGTCTGCACGGACGGCGGACGGACGGACACTTATTTTTAGAGTGAGCAGACGGCTACGGACTTAGCTTGTCTGCGTCCGTATCCGTCCGTTTACACCCCTAATGATATGCCTTCGTGGCCTTGATTGTACCCGCCTTCATAGCAGATTGTGTTACTCCTTGATGGAGGCATTCACCATAGTGATGATACATGCTTATTGCGATGTTATGCATGATTGTACCATGTTTTGGTTACATTGGACATGCAGGGTAAATTTAGGAGATAAGAATGCATAATTGTACCATGTGTTGGCTATATTGGACATGCGGGGTGAATTTATGAGATATGAATGTCTAATCAAGATGGAAGTATGTGAATGATTTGGAGTTGTTTTATTATTGTATGATGAGACTTGTGGACCCTTTGATTTGAGCCCGGTTTCATGGCTCAAGTTTGCAGTTGTGGGTTTAATGACTTGTCGATTTATTTTGAGTTAAACTCTACCTTTGTTCCTCTTATTTACTTTTGCTCAAAATTTCTACCTTTGTTCCTCTTATTTACTTTTGCTCAAAATTGTTAGCGTAACTGATCGTTTAAATATAAAACACTTGCAAGTGAACAAGGCAATTGTACTACAGTGAGTATAGATAGGGTTGTCGAACCTCAGAGATGGATTAATATTTTATCAAATTCAAAAGAAAGCAGCAGTGTTGATTCTAAACTAAGAAAGTAATGAATTTTTAACTAAATTATTGGGATTCAATCAATATGGAGAATATCAAGGTAGAGAATCCACCACTAGACATGCAATTACTACTCTTAATTATTATTAAGCATAAGTTAACATGATATGGTAATTCGTATTCTTGATCGGACACATGAATTACTAATGAATTCACTAACGTTCTTGACCGAACACGAAAGTTCATCCACTATTGTGTAATCAATCCTATCCTTGATCGGGCATAGAACCAATCATAACTCTATTATAATGTAATTAATCTTATCCTTGATTGGGCATAAAATCAATCAGAATATCTAATTTCATTCATAATCAATCAAGTTTATGGTCAAGCACTCAAAAGAATATTCATGAAATTGCATTAAGCATGAATTATAATCAACTTTATAAAATTAAACTAACAAGAGTAGCAATACACATCTAGGGTTTCATCTAGCCTTGAATAAAAATTTAGTTACACATAGAAAGAAAGAAAAGAGAAGCATGTTTATGTAGATCCATCGTCATGAATCCTTCTTCTTCTTTCCTCCAAAAGACTCCTTCTCTGGCTCCTCTCTAGCCTCTAAAGTATGTTCTCTAGTAGCCAAAACGTTCTCCCTTAAGGCTTATTTATATGTTTGAAGAGAAACCACGAAATTCCCTTCTATATCCGAGTCAAAATCACATTTTTTGTATACGACGATTTATCGGTACTATTCACCGATCAATCAGTTACTGTTCATGAAAATTTTCCAGTAGATACAATCAATCAAACGACGATGATCTATCGTGATAATTTCGATTTTTTTCTCAGGCGATCGATCGCCTTATTTAGCCGATCGATTGGTTGAAGAACCTATTACCTTGACTTGATGAGAATGAACCTTCAATCACCTCCAACACCTTCGAAAAATATGATTTTATGTTAATACAATACTAATCACGATTTAGCCTTGAATATGAAAAGAAAACCTTAGATCTAAAGCTTTGAAAATATAAAAACAAGATTTTGAAGATTAGGGTTTAGAGAAAAGATATATAAAACAGTAGTTTTTATGTTTTCAAAATGGATTGAAACAATGGAGAAATCAAGATTAAGAAAGGTTTTAAGAAAGACCTAATGAAATAAGGAGAGATTAGGTTATTTACCTTTAATCCTTGCCTCTTCAAACCTAATGGATAATAAGCTCCAAGTCTCATGGCCAAGCCTATTCCTAAAATGGAAAATGGCACAACCCTTTTCTTTTATAGAAAAAATGTGGGGAAGAAATAGGGTTTTTTGGCTAAAATTAGAAAATTTGGATATTTTAATCTGAAATTGAGTCTAAAAAATTCTGAAAATTTTTATAATGACTTTCTTTAATGTTTGAGGCATTTTGGTCACAAAAAACCTAATTTCGACGGCGGGGCCAGCAGGGGTCCCGTCAAACCCTATTTTTTGGAAAATTGGTGAAAAAATCAGAAAAATTCCAAAAATACAAGTTTGATCCCAAATCACTTGAAACTCATGATTGTGAAATTAGTTTTGATTAAAATCTTTGTAAACTCATTTATTTTCGAAAACAACCGAGTTAAATCAGAAAACACTTAAGCCACGCAATAACCGATATTTAGCATTAAAATAAACCAGTTCAAAGATAAGGGATCTTACACTGGGTAGTTTTTTGTGTTATGAATGCATGACTGGAAAGTATGTGATTGAGATATTATTTTACAGGATTATGTGTTATGAATGCATGAGATTGAGATATTATTATGCTGGATTATGTGTTATAAATGCATGATCGGAAAGGAGGTGATTGAGATATTATTTTGCAGGATTATGTGTTATGAATGCATGTGATTGAGATATTATTATGCAGGATTATGTGTTATGAATGCATGACCAGAAAATGGTGTAATCATGTCGATCATAACTATGCTATGATGTCGTATGATTTTTGATTATTGCCAATCAAATTAAAAACTATTACTGAGTTTTATACTCATCCCTCTTTCTTTATTTTTGTTTTGGGGCCGCGTGGTGTGACACGCAGATGGACAGGATCCTCTGTATGAGGAACGATTGGAGAGAGCATGGGATTAGGCGTGGAGGCCTTTGGACATTAATTTGTTTATCTGTCTGTTTCGCCATGTTTACGTATGAACGTTGTGTATGTTGAGACTTATGTTTAGACTATTTTAGACTCTTGTATTTCGAGCCCTGTGTGTTGGCTCAAGATTTAGTATGTGGGTTTAAGACTTGTGAACTGAATTATGAGATAAACTCTACCTTTGTCTACTTATTTACTCTTGCTCAAAATAGTTGCGTAACTCTATTAGATAGACCGCCCGTTTGTAGGGCATAAGTCTTCCGCTATATTAAAGATCGCCCTCGTGCGCCAGTTCGGCTCTTGGACCGTGTTCGGTTTGGGTCGGGCAGTGCCCGGGGCGTGACACTTACGGACTACACAATTCACGTCAGATTGATGATCAATTTATCATCTTATATGTGGTGGCTTATCATCTCCTCCCTTAGCTCCTTTTGCGGGCATTTTGGCCTCAAGGCTGAGAGGTGTAGAAGGATTTATAATTTCTATGAGTGCCCTGCTCAGACTATTGCGATCCGCACCAAGCCAGTGTGCCTTTCAATTATTTGGAAACGAGTGCTAGTGTACCTTTCCATTATTTGGTACTGCAATGGTACTGCCTCCTTTTCGCTGTACTGGCTACTTTTTCACTTTGGATTTCTCTTGTGGCCCACCCTTGCATTAGGGGTGTGAGGAGGAGATTGGAGGATGTGAAGGAGGGGAGAGGAGAGAAAGGAGGTAGAGGGACAACTTTGTACACTTTACCTAGTGGCAATTTTATGAAGTAATATTTTGTAGTTAGTGACAAGTGCCCTTTAATTATATTCCAAACAAGAAAAGTGCCTCTCAAAACAACTCTGCAAGTATAAATAAGAATTTCCTCAAAAAATTTTTTGCCATGAAAATATCTTATAATGGAAAATTTTGGGATGGTGCATGCACACTGCTTTATTGAGGGTGCTTTCGGCTTTCTAATTTTTGGGATTAGCCGGCGTTGGTAGGCCTCTTATTGTAAGCATTATAAAGATCTTTACTCCATATATGATCTCCTAGAACTAGGCTTTCTTTCCTTGCACTTCCTTTTTGTATAAAACTTGATGGAGTCTAGTACTCCCTCCGGTCACTTTTAATATATACAATTTTTTCAAATGATCACCTAAATTTTTAGTGTATTTTAAAAAAATATCTACTATCTAGGTGGATGGAGCTGATTTCTCACGCCCCAAATGCCCCCTAAAAGTGACAGGAGGGAGTAACAATATTCTTGAAACTCTATTTAGCTGGATTTTTCCAAATTTATCCAACTGGCTGGAGCTGATTTCTCACGCCCCAAATGGCCCCTAAAAGTGACCGGAGGGAGTAACAATATTTTTCAAACTCTAATCTTCTCCTAGTAACACACATGTAAATCTTGTGCAGCGAAGGTGCAATTGGCTAGTGTATGTTGTGTTGTAGGGATGGCTGCACTTCATAAAGCGGACACCTAATTAGTTCTAATTTAGAACTATTTTTATATATTAATGCAAAGATAGAGTGACAATTAGCTTGGTAATTGTTACTATGCCAGGCGCTAGGACTGATGTTAGGACCGGTTGCCCACAGGAAATCTCATCGCACTTGTGCCACCATGGACTTGCTTTATGGTCACGCCCATGCTGATACATGGGCTCACGTTGTCATTGTTACTTACATTTGCGCGCATTCATAAACGCAAGCCAAACCAAGGAAATGGTGACAGTTGTTTATTGGGCTCCCAACAGGGCCCATTTGTGAATCAGACACACGCCCTCGAGTCAAAAGTCAAAACCCCCAGGCCAGGGTTTGCAGTTCGTTTGCACAGCTTCGCGCAGAGTTCCAGGTTTAGCTGTCGTGATGGAAGATCAGGCGGAGACGGAGGTGGAAGATCAGAAGGAGCAGGGGCTGGTTCTGGTGGCGCGCAAGTCCTGCTTTGGCCTCCCCACCGCCTGCCCCTCCTGCCTCCCTGTCTACCTCTACCTTCGCTTCGCCAATGAGCCGTTCCGCGTCGATTACGACACCACCAATCCCGATTCCGGTCAATTTTTATGTTTCTCTGTGGACCAAAATCTTGAATTGTAGTGAAAATGTTACTAAGCATTGCGATTACGGTTGAAATTATTGGCTATTATTGGTTATTGCCAATTATAAAAAAAAATTATTGGTTATTGCCCTATTGTTGAAGGCTTTCGAGTCATTGCTGAGGGCCTGATTGTTTTTTCTTATAACTGTTGGATGTTATTCCTCACTCTGTATCACTATTGAACTGTTGCATTTTTAGCTAGACTAAAATGAATTTTGTGGTGTATAATCTATTTTAGTGTTCTTATTCGGGAACTTCTGATTTTTATTAGTTCTTTGATTCACTAAGGTTCCTTACCTGCTTTTGCATGTTTAGCTACTTCTTGTTATACCAAAATGAACTCTGTGGTGTATAGTCTATTTTTGTTTTCTTATTTGTGAGCTTCTGATTTTGTTAGTTCTGTGATTCACTGAAGGTTCCTGGCCTTTTTTCAGATAAGATTCCGTTTGTGGAGTATGGGGATTGTGTGGCATATAACAATGAGAAGGGTGGTGTGATTGAAAGTCTGAAAGAAGATGGCATCATTGATTTGGATTCAAAAATTGCAAGTCACTGTCTCCCAGATTGGATTTCTACCAAGGCGATGGTCAGTTCCTGGCTTGCTGATGCTCTTTTGTATGAATTATGGGTGGGTTCTGATGGAAGCGTGGCAAGGGAAATATATTTTTCTGACCTTCCCTGGCCGATTGCAAAAATTCTTCCTTGGAAGCAGACTCGAGCCGTCAAGCAAGTACTTGGGATTACTAACATTAATAAGGAAGAAAGAGAAGCTGAGGTATTCAATTGTTTGCTCGAATTTAATTCCTTCTCTCTAAATTTTTTTTATGTTTATAGTTTTTCTCCTGAAATTAAGTATCATCATGTTCTTGTTTTCCACTGTTCTTACTTGAGCTATTTTTTTTATAGCTCTATTCTTAGTTGATATTGTCCCCTGTCAAAATTTTCTTGATATAATTGTCTTCATTTATAATCTGTAGGACGATCATAGGAAAACTTTCTGTAGTATTGCATAAAAGGTGTGAATTGACGAGGAGAATTGAAATAAAATTGACACATTTGCAGTATAAATTATGCCTTCTAGAGTCACAATCGGAGCCCCTTTGTCATGCGTGAGGATAAATACTGGCTAGCGAAAATTGAGAATAACTTACTCTGAAACAATATATTTCAACTTTTCATTAACTTGATTGTTGTTAATGCTGATCAAATTTATTCTTGGTTTTTGTTTGAAATACAATCAAGTCAGATTACTGTGTAAACATGACGTTTTAGCCAGTAAGCTAATGCTGCCATGTTTCATATTCTTCTTAGATAGATATTTCTGGAGAAGAGGTATGTCTGAGATATATTTATTCGGTGAATTTTTTAGATGCTTAGGCTGTGTTGTGACCCGTACAGGCCACCACATTTGGGCCCACTTATTCAGCTGCTTCATCCGCAAAGAATATCAGTGGATTTTCCTTAATTGTATATGCTTCCTAATTTTTATTGATTTATATGGGACAGAAAGAGTAGTACGGAAACTTTATTCGTATGCTTGAGAATAGTTTGCCTTAATTATTATCTGTCATTGCTATCTTCCATTGCAGACCTACAGTCTGCAACAATGTTATCTTATGAAGGGATGTTAGTTCTGTGATTATGGTTTCTGAATGCCATCAAATTGACTTTCTTGCATAATTAGATTTACAAGAAGGCAACGGTGGCTTATGAGGCACTATCTATGACATTGGGGGATCAACATTTTTTCTTTGAAAGCAGGTATAGTGTTTAGCTTTTTTTCTGGGTCCTTATCTTATTTTGTTTAAGTTTAATGGTTCTGCCTGTTTTCATTAAAAGATATGCATGCTCACCTGGCTTTCATCTTAATATGCAGACCTACTAGTTTGGATGCAATTTTTCTTGGACACGCACTTTTTGTCCTTCAAGCTTTAGATGTGAGTAATTTGATGTTTATATGTTGTATGGGTAGATTCTACCTCGATTTCTTTTATTGCTTCTAGCAGGAAAAGAACTTGATAAAGTTGAGGGTACATTAATGAGAGATCATTGTTATGTTAACGACCTAGCTTTTTTATTTTTTAAAGTCAACTTTAATGTTTAATGTTTAATACATATAGTCAGTTGTCTCTATGTTCCAGATATATATTTACTGAAATTTGGTTTTTCCGTCTTAAAATTTCCTGGACATGTATGTTTGCATTTATCTGTGATAATAAGTTTGATGAGCTTGTTAAATTGCAGGACACATCAAGATTGCGAAGCAGGATGGTATTGCATGATAACCTTGTAAACTATGCTGAGAATCTCAAAGTACAATTTGTGGAAGCTGATTCAGCATCATCTATTCCTAGATCTCCTCGTGACCCTTCATCCTCATCAACACCAAAGAGAGGACCCTTTGCACGATGGGGTGAGTGTAGCTCACTAAAACTTCTTTATTTATTTGATGATGAAATCGCTAAAGCAAAACCTGCTTGAGCCATGTGAAAAGAATTTATCTCTTAAGTGTGATTTATGTACGGGCAAAGGGGATTAATTACACTAGATTAAATACTTCTCTAATATATAGAAGAAATGATAACACGCGTAGAACCTGTACTTAGAATAAATAGTTCTCTAATGTATAGAAATAATAATAGGACGTATATAACCTGGAGTGAGTGCGGCTGTTTAATCTTTAATATTGATCATTAAAGATTTGCTGATGGTGGGCTGATTTGGTTAGCTTATAGTGGGCTGTGCTTTTTGCTCCAAAAATTATATGAGAACGTTGCCACATGTGGTTCGATTCCTCTTCTGAGGAGGGTTTTAGCAGAATGTTATTCTATTTATTATCTCTATAAGCTCATTTTTTAAAGAAGAGAAACCAATCTTAGTGAAAATGGCTGTAAAACTTGCAGGTTCTAAGCCCAAAACCAAACCGAAGAAGGAGAAAACAGAAGAAGAGAAAACCTTTAGACGAAGAGCCAAATATTTCTTATTAGCTCAGCTGGTTTCTGTGCTAGTCTTCCTGTCAATTCTTGGAGGATTCGATGATGGTAACGTTGAACTTGATGACGATGCGGATGATTTGAGTTATGAAGACTAGAATCGGTTGTCCTGGTTAAAGTGATCATTGTTCTCTTCGTTACCAAATTCACTGTATACCAGCAACTTGGTAGAAATTTTGTTCTAATTTCCAGTTCTGCAATGAAAGTTTTGTTTTTCCCCCCTTTTTCTTTAGTCTCCAGATGGTGTGCTATTTGACTTGGAAGTGGCGAGTTTTCTGCCCTTCCAACCCTGCAAATCAAAGGTTTGATGCTTCCCCTCGGGTGCACCTTGTGGGGGCATTTTCTGATATTAATCCAAACCCGCTGGTCTTCACCAACGGCTGGTGAGGTTTCACTAGTCGATTCACTGGCCAATGGCGCGCATGCCGTAATGTGCACTAGCGCGTGTGCCATCGATCCAGTGGGATTGGCAACTAGTGAAACTGGGTCGCTGATGAAGCTTCAGCCGCGGATTTAGATTGTTTTGACATAAAAATTTCACGGAATGGACATTAGACCTAGGGAATCGATAACAATGGCTAGATCTAGTCGAGGTATTATTTCTCCAGTGGGCTTAGTCCTGGCTAGGGGCTCCCAAAGGTTATAATATGGTGCTTCATTATGATCATAAGCAGAACACCTGCAATGCAATCTAGCAGAAACCGCACTTTGGCCACAGTTTCATCAGCAATTGATGAATGCAGGCAATTACATGCACGTTGCTTAAGGTCGTCGACCTCATGCAACGGCGAAGCTGCGACATGGGACCATTTGATCAGGTCATACTGCAATCTACCATCCCAAACAAAAATCCCCGTCTTAGTTTACAAACAGATGCAATCAAAAGGGGTTCAGCCCACGCAATTCACCCTGCCTCCCCTCCTCAAGTTCTTGACAGCCTCGGCATCCCTCTGCGAAGGATCTCAGATTCACGGCGTCGCTTCCAAGTCTTCATTTATTACTAACGTTTTTGTTGTTCATAGCTTGATATCCCTATATGCAAAGTGCACCATGGTGGAGTCCTGCCGTCGGCTGTTCGACGAAATGCCTGTGAGAAATTCGGTCTCGTGGAATGTCATGATTGGTTCCTACTGCCAGAACGGCTTCTACGAGGAGGCGGTGGCGTTGTTTCGACGAATGCAGGAGTTGGATCATGGTTTTGATAAGGTCACGTTGGTGAGTGTCCTCCCCGCCTGTGCTCACCTGGGTGCAGTCGGCTTGGGCGAGTGGATCCATCGTGAGGGGAGGAAAGGAGGCGATATATGTGTCTACCTTGGCACGGCTCTAATCGACATGTACTGCAAATGCGGCTTTGCGGGCAGAGCGTGGGCCGTGTTCGAGGAAATGCGCGAGAGAAATATTGTGACCTGGAATGCGATGATCGGTGGCTTCGCCATGCACGGCTACTCCGATCGAGTTCTCGATCTCTTCGAGAAGATGAGGCTCTCGCCCACCAGACCGAATTACGTCACTTTTATTTGCATGCTGTGCGCTTGCACTCACGCAGGGCTGGTGGATAGAGGGTGGCAGTACTTCACACTTATGAAGGAATGCTATTCCATCAATCCCACAATCCAGCACTATGCTTGCATGGTGGACCTTCTAGGTCGGGCTGGGCATTTCGACCAAGCGGAGGAGCTTATAGCTTCGATGCCAATGCCGCCCGACGGGGTAATCTGGGGTGCCCTCTTAGGGGCCTGCAGAATGCATAACAATGTGGTACTGGGTGAGAAGGTTATGAAGCGGCTGGTCGAGCTAGAGCCGAGAAACTGCGGCAACCACATGATTCTATCAAACATCTACGCCGATGCCGGCAGGTGGGAGGAAGCTTATGAAGCCACAACGAAGATGAAACGCCAGGGAATCCAAAAGCTCCCCGGCTGCAGCTGGATCGAAATAGGGTCCGAAGTCCACCGGTTCTACTCGGGCGACAGGTCCCACCCTTGGGCCAAATCCATCTACGAAAAGCTGGAGCAGCTGCAGCAGCAGCTGAAAGCCGCGGGGTATGTGCCAAACACCCGAGCGGCACTCCGGAACGTGGAGGAAGAAGACAAGGAGGATGCAGTCAAAGTTCACAGCGAGAAGCTTGCGCTGGCATTTGGGCTGCTGCTCAGCCCAAGTCCGGACCTGGCCGCCATTCGGGTGGTCAAGAACCTCCGGGTTTGCGTCGACTGCCACACCTTCATGAAGCACGTCTCCCGTGTAGTGCAGAGGGAGATCATCGTCAGGGACAACAGTCGGTTCCACCATTTTAGAGATGGCTCCTGCACTTGCATGGATTACTGGTAGCACGCTGCATGGATTGTGGGCTGGACGTGGACTTGTGCCTGAATTGGATATCTCATGCACACGATAGAAGGTGTCATGTGTCATGAGAGAGGGATAGGACGTCGCAGCGAGACAAAAGACAGAGCCGCAGGGCAAATTGGGGGCACTTGTCCAAGTGGCAGCCCACGCGTCGGCATGCTTCGCCGGTTTCCGCTTGGACAAATATTCCGTAGAACCTTATGGAGCTTAGCTTGTAGGCTGTCGCTACTTCTTACCCAGGCCAGCGGAACCTGGAATGTATATACACCATACTAACTTGTCCAGTATGGTATTCATTTACAAGTGGACTTACAAAAGGGTATATTGTCTAGTCAAAAAGTAATGTGATGTCTTGATTTATACGGTACGGATACGGATAAAGAGACCTAGGACACTTGCCCGTGCTAATGTGACCTACTTATGGAAACGGGCAGTTGACGCCGCTGTGACTAAAAGGCCATTTACTAATGGATGATGTTCCGGACTGACGACTTGACTGACTTGGGGGCAGAGAAGGTCGTTATGGTTATTTCGCGTGAGCAATGTTAGAAAAAATGGACGTTTTTGGGTGATTTCGTGGTGGTCTAAAGACGACGAATTTGTCACATTCGCCAGGGCGAAGAAGAAGGGGAGAAGAGAGAAATCCCCTCCGCTCGACCCTCTCTGTGGGTGGGTTGCTCAGAGAGCTGCCCAACCTCTTGTAAATTCCAATTTCGATTAATGCTTGCTTTAGGTTTTCATTGCCAGTGCTAGGCTAGGGCTTGCTGAATGCTCTCGAATATCAGGTAGCAGTCACTTTCTAGTTTCTTCTTTATTGCCTCATTGGTTCCTTAACGTTGTTATTTACTGTCTTGTTGCAATTCTACTGTTGGCGGCGGTCTAGGGTTCTAGACCCTGTGCTGGATTGCAAAATTGCTGCTTGTTTCTGTAGTATTTGAATTTGCTGCTTGTAATTAGGATTTAGGAGTGAAGGAACTGAGACGAGGTTGTGCGAGTTATTCTTTCGTTGAGAATTACATTTGGGCTGCTTCATCTCACTTTTGTGATTACATATTCAAATTTGTGAAACGAGAACGTAAATGTTGTAATTGGAAGTTGTATTATCTCTGTATTGGTACCACTTAGCCCTGCTTGAGGAAACATGGTATGCAAAAGGAACATTGACTTCAGCTTGGCTGTTCAATATAAACCTATGGAGACAAGTTTTTAGTAACTTCAGCTTTATTTTTTCTGTCCTAATGCAAGTTGCCGAGATAAGGCCTAAAGACGCTTCTTTTTTTTTCCTTGAATGAGCAATTTTAGCGTTTTTTCTTTTTTTATCAATTGTGTATCTTTTATAATTTGGGCATTTGAATTATTAGAAGGTGGAAGGGCTGAACTTCATTATTTTTCATCTTCTTGAACTTGCGTAGTTGGGTTATGGAAAATCTGAAGGTGTAAGAGCAAAACACCATTAATTCCTACCTTCTGGGAATCACATTTATCAGATTTGGTGTTCTTTATTGCGTTTTAATATTTTCATCTCCAGTTTACCGGAAGCTATCTCTGCTTTAGTGCTTGTCAGTTGAACTGTTAATATAATTTCCCAACTTATGCACGAGGAAAGCTATATTAATGTGGCCTTTGAAGTAATAATTCTAAGAAATGGTTCCATGCAACTTTATGATAAATACCCTTTGGTAAATACCCTGCAACTATCATTGGTCCACTTGTTGGTTCTTGTTTAAATGCTTTTACAGCTGCACGTAGTCGTCTAATTGCTGCATTGTGCATGCATTGCTTTGGAATTGTTTACCATATTATGTTGAACTCGTGTGTACAAATCATTTAGCAACTTTATGATGTCTTTCTAATGCAGAAGATCTCAGAAATTGACCATCGTAAGAGGTTTAGATCGTTCTTACAACAGTGCCGTCTATATGGAATGATGAATTTTTGCTTATTCAAATGAAGGGCCTAGGTTATTATGTTATATATGTCAAACTATCATATCGAGCAATCCACAAAGAATATCTGTTCAAGGCGCTCACGTTAAGTAGGTTTCAGATTATATTTTAGGTATGATACAATGTCAAAAGTTTGATTTCTAATATCTTAGTACTTTTTTGTCCCAGATATAATCACTTCCTGCAAACAACTTATGAATAATCAATTGGGCTTCATACGACTGATTTTTTAAGGTAAACATTTTAAATGCTTGTAGATGTAACTGGCTCATTAATTAATGATTAGCTTAGATTTTGGGGTATATATACATTCCTCGCTTGTGAAATTGCCTTGTCATATTGCAGCTTTTCCTTGTTACCGGTGCCTTTTTGTCGGCATTATTTTTTTTTTGTCATTACTTGAGAAAAGTGTGGATCTATCGATTGTTGAAGAGTTTCTCCAATCTTACTTTCCTTTTAGAATGGCGACTGAGTCTCCAATGATATTATCGGGAAGCAGTGGCCGAGATAATTGGGTGTCATTAAAGGAAGCAACTAATCTTAAGTCATCTGACAACAGCATGGCTTTTGGGAGTCACAAGCTTCATGGAAATGATCAGAATGGGGTCCCTAGTCGGAGTGGTAGTGCACCACCAAGCATGGAAGGGTCATTTGCGTCCATTAGGAACTTAGTTGATCCACAAAATGCTCATCTGCAAGGCAGATTCACTAGTCTAAATTCAGAGAACTTTGAGTCTGAAGAGCAACTTCGTGCTGATCCGGCTTACTTGGCATATTATTTGTCCAACGTCAATTTGAACCCAAGATTACCACAACCGCTTAATTCTAGGGAAAACTTGCATCTGGCACACCACATTGGTCGTTTTGGGGATACTAGAAGATTGGTCTCTTTTGATGATAACACCAGTGGATCTTTATACATGTCACGAGCTACTCTCTCTCCCCACAAGGAGGAGCCTGAAGATGATAAATTACCTACTCATACTTCTAATGAATGGTCAGAAAAGAGTCCTGGAATTGTATCTCCGAGCTATGAAGCTTCACCAGCAGGCCGCCATAAAAGTTTAGTGGATCTGATACAGGTAAATGTTTAATATGCAAGGCATTCCTGCAGTGGGTGTTTTCTTTCTTACAGTTTGAACATATATAAAATTTTCTCCTTCATGCTTAATCATCACCCCTCTGAGAGTTCAAGGTGGCAATGCAGGACCTTGTCTAGTTAAGTCTGTTTTCTTCTTTAGGGTTTATAGTTCTCAAAGTTTGAAGAGATCTACAATTTTCTCCTTACGCTTAATTATCACCCCGAAGTGTTTAAGGTGGCAATCCAGGACGATGTATATTGCCTCTGTTCACGAGTAATATAAAATATTTGAATTACTAATTTGGTAGAAGTCACATCTTTCAGGAAGATTTTCCTCGTACTCCATCCCCTGTCTACAATCTCTCTCGTTCCCCATGCCATTCAACAGCTGAAGGAGCAGGTTCTCAGGATGCCCATGTAAATTATCTGAGCGAAGCTTCCTTGAGTGCAATTAGTTTGCAGGAGACGGACGTTACTACTATGAGCATCAGTACAAGTAAGCCAGGTGTGCATGTCCTTAAATCCGTACAGAGTAGTGATTCTGCTGCTGCACCTGACAAGACAGGGAGCCCTGTTCTTGGCTCACTAGGTGAGTCAAGTATTGTATGTGATGAAGCCCTAATTAGTGATGTGTCTGACCCCGAGATTGCTACAAAGATGAAGGGACTTACTATGCCTAACTTGCCTGACTCAGAAATACATCATAATCAACCTGAACAGAAGCGTCCCATTGAAAACAATTTGCCACAACAGCAATTGCATCCTCAAATTGCATACCAAGCTCAGGGTGCCAAGACACATATAAGTAGTTCTACAGCTCAGCGAACCTATGGTAGCATAGATCATTTATCTGGCACCCAGTCCAAGTCATTCTCAGTTGAGGGACAACCAGTAATTCAAAGTTCTGGTCTTTTGCCGCCTCTTTTAGCAAATGCAACTACTTATATGGCGTCTGGCAATCCTTTTTACTCCAACTTGCAGCCTTCAACAGTTTACGGTCCACAATATAGCATGAGTGGCTTTCCATTGAATCCTACGGTTATGCCACGATATATGGCAGGATTCAGTCCCCACAACCCCATTCCAATGAGTTACGATAGCTCCACTTGCACTAGCTTTAATACCCATTCTGTGGGCATTACAACTGGAGGACCACTTGCACCTGGACTTGATATGCAGCAACTGTACAAGTACTATGGACAACCTGGGTTAGCATGTCATCCTTCACTTACTGATCCCCTTTATTTCCAATACTTTCAGCATCCATCTGAGGATGCACAAAATTCTGCTGGTCCATATGTTTCCATGGTATCGAGAGGAGGTATAGTTGGAAGTCAAGATACATATACTTCTCCAAAGGGGCCGTCTCGCCCTAATTATGCAGACCAGATGTCTCAGTTTCCTAGAATTGGAGCTTTAAGCATTCTGAGCCCCAGGAAACTGGGAATGGCAGGACCAATTCCATATGGCAGCCCCCCAAACTTGGGTGCGTTAATGCAGTATCCAACTTCTCCTCTGGCAAGCCCTGTCCTTCCTGGATCACCATTGATGGGGATGAGCACCCCAGGAAGGAAAGTTGACAATATCAGGTCCCCTGTGAGTTTTAACAGAAATACAGGAGCATGTCCTGGATGGCAAGAACAGAGGGTGACAGAAAAAGTTGATGATCATAAGCCGTTTTCTTTCCTTGAAGAATTGAAATCAAGTAAAACACACAGATTTGAGCTTTCTGATATTGCTGGACGTATTGTTGAGTTCAGGCAAGCTTTTACAAGACAATTGTTTCATACAACTGAATGAATGAGTGTAAGCGTAGCTGAACTATTCTTATATACAAAAGTTTAATGTTTTTAAACATTTGTGGCATCAGTGCTGACCAACATGGGAGTAGGTTTATTCAGCAGAAGCTGGAAAGTTGTAGCATTGAAGAGAAAGCAGCTGTTTTTGAAGAAGTTCTGCCTCATGCACCTACTTTAATGACTGATGTTTTCGGAAACTATGTTATTCAGAAGGTGCGTAGTTCATATGAAATCTTTATTGATTTTTTGTTTGGTGTTTGGTATATAGTTTTTCTCTTGCATGCGGGTCGTAAAATTTTTGCTGATTATTCTTCAGTTCTTTGAGCATGGAAGCCCTGAGCAGCGGAAGAAGCTTGCTAATCAGCTTGTTGGACACATTTTGCCTCTGAGTCTTCAGATGTATGGTTGTCGAGTTATTCAGAAGGTATCATGGGTTTATATTGGTATATTTAAAAGTTTTGTTGGTATGAAAAGTGAAGTTGCATCCTCTAGAAATTGTTTGGAACTAAAATTTTCCTACCTACTATATAAATGATAGTGCCTTACATGTACAATATTGTCTATGATTTTGCATTGTCACTAACGCAACTCATTTTAACGAAAATGAACTAAAGGACTAATTTTGCCTCATGTACCCGAGGCTTCATGTGAGTATGGGCTTGCAAGTGACCGATGGGGCAGGAATGATAGAATGTTGTAAAATATACATATTCTCTGTTCTCTGAGGATCAAGCTGGCCTTGCAACTTGCATGGCTAGGATCACAGATATGTATAGTTCGTGACATGATGTTACCACAATGAGTCGTTTAGACTGATACTGTTCTTCACCTTTTAGGGTGATAATTTTTTTTCTCAATGAAGGAGCCTACAGTTCACAAAATACTTAATATCTACAAACACTATTTATCCATTCTCTTGATTTAGAATCAGTGAGAGACTAGTCCTTGGTTTCAGGATGACAATGGTTCTTGTCATATTTTTAAGGAAAATTTTTCAGAAGAAATTAGGACTTGTTGGCTTTAAGAATGGAGAAATGGTGTTCTATTCATAACGAAAAAAGAAAAATAATCCAGCCAACAAAAATGTACTAGCAAAAAAATGATGCATATGAAAGTGCTATGCACCTCTATTGGAATTTGTCTTGCTTGTCATCATACCTAATCCAAGTCAGACATGTAACAAATTGTGTGAGGGCATAAAACGTATCTTTTCTGGTTAGCAATAACAATAGAAAATGGACGGTTAGTGGCTTTAGTTTGAGACCCTTATCTTTTATTCCCTCTCTAGATGTTTCTGGTTCACAGCAGCACATGTTCTTCAATTAAGTGTGACATTGATTCACGAGTATAAAGAGAGGGAGTTAACATCATTAAAGATTGGCAAATCAGTAGGTTAGAAAGAACAGCATGTTTATACACTTTCCAACAAGTGAAACTATGGCGCTTTACAGAACTCTAAAAATAGTAAATGAGCAGTGGTTGTTTTGGATGTGAGTGAAGCTTGTAGCATCTCATACAATTTTGAAAAGAGGACATATACAGAAAGTCGTCATTTACGTTGAATTTGAAGACTCAATTGCATTGTTAGACTAATGAAACAATACTATTAGGGAAAATACATTTTCTATTGTTATTTTTTGTGGGAATAATCTCTGCAAATAGTCATTCGTTTGTTCTGCTACCTGTCAATCTTTCTGTGTCCTTGTCTTGATTTTAATCGCTGCTCTTGATTGGTTTCAGGCGCTTGAGGTTATTGAGCTTGATCAGAAAACAGAGCTTGTCTGGGAACTTGACGGGCATGTTATGCGATGTGTGCGTGATCAAAATGGGAATCATGTCATACAGAAATGCATTGAATGTGTACCCACAGAGAAAATTGGATTCATTATATCTTCTTTTCGTGGTCATGTCGGAGCACTGTCCACGCATCCCTATGGTTGCCGTGTTATTCAGGTAATTTTCATCCAAGCTAGTTAATAGCTGCTCTAGTGGTTGTATTATTTTTTGCGCATTCACTTATAATGTCTGCAATTTTTATGGATCTGTTTTTCCTTGGATCTTTTTAGAGAATTCTGGAGCATTGTACTGATGAGCAGCAAATTCAATGCCTAGTTGATGAGATACTTCAATTAGTTTGTTCTCTTGCTCAAGACCAGTATGGTAACTATGTTACCCAGGTAATTTTGACCTGTTATTAGAGTTAATTTTTCTTGGTGACTTAATTACTTTGGTGTAGCACCTGTAGGATAGAAGTATAGGGAGTGTAGGTTGCTTTGTATGGGCATATTCATAGGAAACCTAGGAAGGCCCTGGTAAGAAGGTTGGAGGGGATGCAAGTGGAAGAGGCCAAAAGTGGGAAGGGGAGACATAAGAGGACTTAGATGGATTTTATTTATTTATTTGTCTTACAAAAGAGTTAGCAGAAAACAGGCTAGAGTGGAGGCGCTCAATCCAGTAGACGTCCTCAAATTGTTGGGAAATGTGCTTCTTGATTATGTTGATTATCATTATGATTTCAATTACTTAGGCTCACGCAATGGAACCATTCGACAATGGTGGACAACTGTACATCGTTTTAAAAGAAGCTCAAATTTTCAACAATGTCTGCTATCTAATTTGCATTCTAGAAATTCAGCTTTATTTGCTCCCCATCTGGTGAGAAAAGATAGCCAGGGACAAGAAACATGTTAATTTAAACCTGCCTGTAGCTTTTCTATCTCTATGCTGCTACAATGCATTAAAATAATGGTGGTGAATGTCATGGTAAAATACGATTTAATTCAATTGTTTAACCTTTGATGTGAAGTTTCAATGTCCTGAATAGAAGGTGAATGTGGACGTTTTCTAATTCTTAAAATCATCGTGTGCAGCATGTTTTGGAAAGGGGAAAACCTCATGAAAGAAGCCAAATTATTAATAAATTGGCTGGACAAATTGTACAGTTGAGCCAGCATAAATTTGCCTCCAATGTGATTGAGAAATGTTTAGCATACGGTGATGCTGCAGAGCGAGATCTGTTGATTGGGGAAATTGTTGGACAAACAGAAGGGAATGATAATTTATTGGTACGTTTTAAACTTGCTATTTGGTACAGGATGTATCTAACATAATTCGGAAATATTGATTGTTTTCTATCTATTTGAATTATGTTTGTGACTTATTTCAATTAATGTGCTATTATTATGTCCGACGCAAGTTCCTGATGTTTGAATAAGCAATGCACTGTCTCAATTGTTCTCTCGAATGGACTTTTTTCACCATTGCTTGTGTTGCTGTCTACTTACTGTAAAATTAGGTCGTAAAATCACAGTTAGTGTCAAATATTTGGTGGCATATTTCTATGTGAATAAAATTTCTTATTGTTTGTTATTCATCTCTTATGAGGTTATTGGTTATGTCCTTGATGTATTTGTTTCCATTTGTGTAGATAATGATGAAAGACCAGTTTGCCAATTATGTAGTACAGAAAATTCTTGAGATATGCACAGATAAGCAAAGAGAAGTTTTGCTTGGCCGTATAAGAGTTCACCTTCCTGCATTGAAGAAGTACACATATGGTAAACATATTGTTTCACGCGTTGAACAGCTTATTGGTGAAGGTGTGCATTTACCAGTACATACTGTAAACTTCGTGTACTCTCTTTTTTCTAAAATAGCCGAATGTTGTTGGTTCAGCTTTATGGCAAATATTTGGAATCCAAACACAGTTTTAACTAACCAAACATGGTTGTAATGCAGATTCGGACCCCCAGAATCATGAATAATGAAGAAAAAACTGAACATATATGGGGCAAAACAAACCCATGTTAGCAGTTAGGCGAAGCAAATACACTATTGCTTGTCACCATTGAAGTTCAAATACCGCATCTATAGGCTAAAAGTGTAGGATTAGGCTTCTCTGTAATTATGTTTAGAAGTATTGTAAACTTAGCGAGTAGGAGATTGTATAGCAGCACTGCTTTGTATGTATTCTGTGCATGTAAAATATACAAGGTGAAATATAGGAGAGGTTGCTTTCTTGTACCAAATGCGCTAGCATGTCCATTCAGAACGTTTTTTTGTAATGTGCACTCTATGTGAAAAGGAATATTCTCCGTTACCTGCAAATGATGAAATTTTAGATCGCTGACTGGGCCATAGTTCAGTAGAGGCTGGTATGTTAAACACAAATGGTTTATGCAAGAGTATTGCCACACTTAACGTTATTCAATTTGGACGAATGGGGTCCTGCTCAACCGCTAATACATAGAGCCTGTGTTATCCAACACGATACTAATCAGTTTGATGCACAGGACAACCCATAGCTTCAGCATTGTTCTTCCTGGAAAAAAGTTACCGCTTTGAACTGTCAAGCTCCTGGTAATGCAAGTTTTAAACCACAACAGAATGCTAACTGGAGGCTAACCTTTTTTGTCTTTTTGGCATCAGTGGTCAACCTAGTCATAGCCTATCTAGTTTAGAGGACACTCAATCCACATTGCAACGGGAGAAATTACTGGAAGCGCATACCTTAATGTCCATCCGATTGAGTGATCACTGAAACACGACTCATCATATAAGTAAGACACAGAGAATTCAAAAACAGAAAAATTGATCTCACAATCTTCTTTTCTTGAGAAGACCAACACGAAAATCTTCGAAAGGATATGCCGATAAATATAGTTCAGAAGAAGGCATCCCAACAAGTCATGGCTTTTATACTAATTTCTAGCCTAGACAAACCATCAACTGGAAACCAGAATCAGACACTTCTTAAAATCGGGCCTTTCTTTTACGTGCAGTGTACTTTGTGTCAGGTGGAACAGAGTGACCTTTTCTCCTCATCTGGTCTTTCTTTTTGAGCACCCATTCTCTCCCTCTACCTTTTTTGTTTACTTTCAGTTTTTTCCGTGGCCTGTGTCTGTCTGAAACGCACACCTGTAAGCCATGAAAATCCTCTTATTATCAATCCACTCTCTGACAAGCAAATCCATGGCTTCTTAAGGTGTTCTGCAACAGAGTAGTATTAGCAAAATTGTGCCAACTTACTGTTTCATTTTCTTCGTCATTGTCACTCTCATCGCTGCAACTTTCACCATCTTCACCTTTGGCCTTTGGAAGAGCAGTTCTAAGGGATGGTGGTCCACAAGTAAGGACAAGGAACGATTTCTTTGCACGAGCGCTGGTACAGAAATAAGCAAGAGTCGGTCAAAAGCAGTATCTGGTTGTAGCATAAGATTACCTATTATGTGAACAGAGACTTAAATTCGGTATCTTCAATTTTAGTATGCGACTATTGTATTGTGAATCATTGACAAATATGACATCTGACTTCCATAAGAAGTAACCCCAACATTAAAACTATGACAGTAACAGCTCAAACCGAGTAGTTAATGACATATCAACTGCTATTTTAAAACTATACTAGCAAAAAAGAAGCCTAGTTTTCTAATATATATATCACAACGTAGCATTATGAAAACATAATACATTCTGTTATGACACAGATAAATGCAGAAACCAGCTTCTATTTCAGATGTAACTAAAACGTTTTCCACAGTGTCAACATACTACAGAAAGCTTCAACGAATTAAAGTAGGGATATTCAGATTTACCTATGAGGATAGTCAACAACCATGCCGCCTGCAAATCCAGCCTTCATTGCAGAAGTTGTAATCAACTCAAGCTGGGCCTCATTTGCATGGTATAATTGCAACACGGCTCTTGCACCTCTAGCTAGGGATCTATATAATGATACAAAGAAAGCCCTGCAAGAATACATGTTATACAAAAAGCAACATGCAAAATATAGAAAATTATTGACATATATCATGTCAACTTACTTCAATCTCAACCTTGGTTCATTACAGGACTTGTCAGCATTGCACAACCACTGCCTAGCCAAAAGCAAGTCGTCAAAAGATCTAGTGACCATGCATAAGTATCGGATCTTATACTGAGAATCATCTCTGCAATATATAACATACTAAAAATAAAAAAGAAATTACCTGAACAGCAGATATACTTATTGCTCCATTAAAAATGCCAGGTCGCAGGCCTAAACCCTGGAGAATGCATACAGAAATCACTAAACAAAACTACAAAAAGTTGCATATGTATTTTTTATCTTCTAAGTAAAAGACCTAAATATCATGCCCAAAAACTATCCAAGCAACCATACAAACAAATTGGCCAACAATTTTCCTCCACTTCTATTAAACAACAGATGTTACACTGATTCACATGATTCTCTACAGTCAACTAAGAAATGGGTGCCAATTAAATGCTACCTTGGCAGCAATGCAGGACCAATAAGGCACAAATCCTCTATCAAGTCGCGTATATCAGTGCACAGTACCGTCCACTCGACAAGCTTAATTTTATAACTAATCCAAACAATCTGAGAATAACAAGTCAAAGAATAATACCTGACCCATATCAGCAAGCAACAGGTCCCCTTCTACTTCTCGCTCCAAAGCAATATCTATTAGGAATCCCTGATAAAATTATGAAACCCGCACACAGCAAGTAGAAATAAAACAACTTCAAAGGGGAAAAGGCACGAAACTCACTAAGCATTGATTGGGAGATATCCAAACCAATCCACTGGTGCCCGTTCTCCGATAACGTCTCTCCGCTAAGACCCGACCCACAACCTTCACAGACACAGAATAATAACAACATTTAACACAAAACCAATGAAGGCCAAACCCAATCCGCAGGCGAACTCTAAAGCAGTGGCTTACTACCTATATCGAGCAACAGCCTCGGAATTCCATCGTCTGGCAGAGCAAGAAGCTCCAAAGCCCTCTCCGTTAGCTTGGCCTAATAATTTCAGGCACAAACACATTTAAAAGCTCATAATTCAACACTCAAATCTACAAAATTAACCAAAAATGAACTTTAAAAAGGGCGATTAAGTGCTCAATGACAAGAAAAATGAAAAATTTGGACGTCAAGGGACCTGAATTTCGATGATCCGGGAGGAAGTGGTGTACTTGCGGGCTTCCTGGTCATTGTAGAAGAACTCTGGGGGAGCTTCGTATTCAGGTCTCGTCGGCATCTCTCTCAATCGGAGCGTGGAACATTCGATCGCAATCGGAGGCCGGAAGCGAGGGAGGACGGAAGGCGGCAGTCTCCGGCGCGGCGAAGGTTAGGGTTCCGACTTGTGGCTTCCCGCGCTGCCCGCTCTCCTGTTTGTCTAGCTGGTCGGGACGATGTGGATGGGCCTGGTAATGCAACACTCCCGGCCCAAAAGCCCATCACTGGTCAACAACGATTGATATGTTGATATGCAACTCTTTGAAAATTGTGACCAAGGGACAAGTGGATTGGATGTGGGTAGTTAACATTCGTGGCCCAGGTTTAATCCTCTTAAAATGGCCCATAGAAATATAACGGCCGTAGAACTAGGAGGCTGACAAGAGGCCCAGCTACTAGGAGGAGCGATTTATAGATTTCAAATATTTCCTCAAACCAATCAGAAAGGTCGACATTTACTCTATTTATTAGGTTAAAAATGACGTAATCATGATTGCCCTTTTAATCGATGTTACTACAAGATCACATCATCTCTATTAACCTTTTATGAGAAGCACTAAGTTTGTTTCTGCAGTGTAACAGTAATACATATCTGAATCAGTAGACATCAATATATAGTGTTCAGCATTTTTGCCAAATAAAAGAACTGTTATTTTGTGACATGGAATCGAAGAACAATGCTAAAAAGCGCATCTTCTGTTACTGTGTTTTAAAAAGATGTACAGTGTCAAAAACGAAAGCCAATAACCCCACTAAAATTCGAATGAAATAAAACATCTGGGGTAAGCATGATAGATTTACTCAAATGTAAATGGCGTAATTTACTAACAGGTCCCCCAACTTTTAGTGGGGTGCAAACACGGCATTCCTTAAAAAAGCTTAGCTGCATTTGCAAATTGAGCTCAATTTTAATAGCCCCTAGGGCCACATCAATCAAGACTCAGCTTACCCTTGGACATGCACGTTCATGAGGATGTATTGACCTAAAGCGCAAATCCAGCCACCTAACATTGGATGTATAATTTTTCAAATGTAGCCAAGTTTTGTTTGACAGAACCCATTTCTCGATTCAACTGAAACACAAGCGATTGAAAAGGATGCAGAACCTAAACCTTTGCTTTGTTGCCTATAAATCAATACACGAGCGATTGAAAAGGATGCAGAACCTACTCGTACGCTCTCTTCTGCCGATTGAAGGTTTTCTATAAAACTGTAAAGTAAGTTCCCTACATAGTTTAGAAGGCAAAATGTCACATGATAACAATAATATAACCAAGGTCCACAACGCAAAAGTCTTACGCGCTAGGAATTTCCAGCCATCAAATGTAGAAGGGAAATCTCAAAATTCGTCACAAACACCAAAATATCCAATTCTAAACTAATCAAACAGTGAGAAACCCATGTCATCATCACTCTCTTCTTTTTCTTCCTTCTTTTCCTCAACAGGTGCTGCTTCAAGATCGCCTCCGGAGCTTGCTGGTGCAGCTGCAGCACCACCGCCACCTCCAATGAAGCCACCACCACCACCTCCTCCAATAATCACCTGCAATGAAGGAAATAGTGTAATGAAGTATGCGACACAACAATCTAATACAAATAGACGGTCCGAGAACTTATAAAAGATCAGTGGACGAAGAATTCACACTTTGGGAAAGTTGAGAAGACCAAATTATTCAAACTCCTGATTATGAATGAAGGAATGTGCAATTAGTACTACTAAGTTTTTGCGCACATCCAAAATTGCTTATAAAATTAAGGACTTTCAGAACTTACATAACGAGAATAAACAAAATATACATACATGGAAAAACAAGCATTACACATCGAACAAGCGAGCATATAAAAAGGATTATCAGACTATGAAACAGTTAACCGACACCGTAGTAAAAAAAAAGCACAAGTAAACTCCCTTGCACAAGAAACCTTTAAAAGCCTATGCAAGAAAAAGAACGAATTATACATAAGAGAACAAACGTAGCACAGCTTCAATGTATTTGATTTTTGTTCACAAGTACAAACCGAATTGAATCAACTATACAATATACCCACACTCCTAATAATCCGTATATCTATGCCCATTGCAATCATTGTCATCACTTTCCATATCAATTGGAAAAGAACATCAATGAAATAAACAAACTGTGATACTTAACTCAAGGCAGAAACTTGAGGTACCAGAACTGCCTAGGACTCATAGTCTAATCAGAATAGACAATCAACAGCCTTCATCATCAAACAATCATTCTATACCAATACCAACTAGATAAAAGTTACTTCCTCCGTCCAGTTTTAGATGTTCCATCTGAAAAAAGAATGTTGATTTTTATTGGATCGAGAAAACCAGAACTAATGGGGGAGAAGAGGTTCAAAATCCACTTAAATTGACCACATAGAGCATCTAAAACAGGACTATCCTCTTCCCCAGATGGAGCGCATCTAAAACAGGACGGAAGGAGCAATTCCAGAGAAAGCTCCCGGCATCTAAATCGAAGATCCACAATAAAAATCTCTTCTTTACCAACAAACATAAATGACGGAACCGTCATTGGAAAAGCATTGTGAAAAATTTAGAAAAAAACAAAGAATTACCTGGAAAACAGCGGAAGAGGGAGTGATGTAGGAAAACGAGGACTGGACGCCGCCAGAAGAATCATTTGAAAGAGCGGCCTGAACCAATCTCCGCTGAAGATCGTAGGTGGAAGAAGCCGAGGCTTCCAGATCGCCGGAGAACTGCTTGGCGGTCCATTCGCCGCCGGAGCTTCTGCAGACGAAGGTGAACACGCCCATCTTCCTCCTCACGAGAGCTTCTGCAACTTCTTCTACGCCTAATTTAACCCTGGACCTTATAAACCAGCCGCCGAGTATAAACCCTAACCCTAGACTTGTGGAAAGATGTGGTCCAAGGAGCCCATTGAAGTTTCCTCAAAAAAGAAAAAAAGAGCAAGCCCATTAGCAGCTGGACTGGCCCAAATGTGGTATTGACCCACTTTTCAATATTGGTCTTCAAATAATTCGTGATATCATTGAGAAAATTGAGGTGGTTGTGAAGGATGTTCATCTTTCTCTGTTTTAGAAGTAGTTTTAAAAGAGTTAGAAAAAATGAAACCTTTATAATAGTTTCCTTTTTCCCATTTTAGATTTTAGATTCATTTCCACTTCCAAAGTATAGTAGGTTCATAGAGCAGTAATTTAGAGGTGTATTGAGTGCAATTTGCTCCATGATGGGAGAAGTTCAAACAATGTTTTTCACCAGAAAGAGCTCATTAGTACAAGTATGAGCAAGATTATTTGTGTGACTGGGCACACCCAAAAGGAAAGCATAACCTCTTTTTTTTTGTGGCTGAAGAAGGCATAACCTGCCTCTATGCAGAATGTAATAATCTAAAAAATGTAATAATGTTTGATGCCTGGTTCCTTTTTTCCCATTTTAGATTTAATTCATTTTCACTTCCAAAGTATAGTAGCTTCACAGAGAACAGTAATTTAGAGAGGTGTCTTGAGTGCAATGCGCTCCCTGGTGGGAGAAGTTCAAACAATGTAACTATTTGACATTGGAATTTCTGTTTTCTATTGTGGGAGAAGTAATTTAGAGGTAGCAAATATCAGTAGTACACATTTGAATTACCGAGCATTTGCATTTGTTTTTCCTATTCTTGTTACTCTTTGCAGTAGACAGTTTTAAAGGAATTAGCTATGTGGAAAGCCACCATGCTGGCTCCGACCCTTTCACCAGAAAGAGCTCATTAGTTCAACTATGAGCAAGATTATTTGTGTGACTGGGCACACCCAAAAGGAGAGCATAACCTTTTTTTTTTGCAGCTGAAGAAGGCATAATAACCTGCCTTCTATGCAGAGTGTAATAATCTAAGCAGCTAAGAGACTGTGGGAGGTGTAGCTGTCTTTGATGTCTGGTTCAACAAATTCATTTAGGGTGCGTTTGGGAACATAGATTTGGATTTTGGCAAAGGATATAAGAATGATTAGATATTAAAATGACTGAAGACTAGGATTTATATTCCGATATACACTATTTGGCAATGGATGGCAGCTTCAGATTTAGATTTTGGCCTTAAGAACTGATTTTGAAACCATCTCCCTCATGCCTTCTCATCTTTGGTCTTCCGTGGTCACTTCTTCACAGTAGGCCCCCATGGCCGGACAAAACCACGTGCAGCTAGTCTCCGACTAGCCGCAGCCTGCCGGGATGGTGAAGGTATGTGGCAAATTGCTAGAGAGACAGACTATTTCTTTCATGTTTTGAGGCAGGCACTCCCCTCCCGCTCCGGCATAGCCGACAACACGTATTAAAGGAGCAAAAATGACGACTTTTTTTGTGTTTGCAGACCGGAGAGAATACATTTGTTTTATGAGGGGTAAGGCAACAGACAGCCCCCCCCCCCCCCCCCCCCCGGCCTAAGTTTTGTCTAGCCTTTGCTCCACCAGAGTACATAACGCTGAACCATCCACCCCACTCTGATGCACGACCCTGAGCCTAATGCGAATTTCTAAATGCCGTCTCCTACACGTCATTTAGAAATCAGCACCCTTACACTTGAAATGAAAATTCATGAATTATTGTAGATTTTGGTGGAAATCGAAATTCCCCCCTTAAAAAAATCCGACAAAATCCAAATTCTCAAAATCAAATCTCCATTCCCAAACACACCCTTAATGATTTGTGATCCTTATGTCATGAAAAAATAAGACTGTGTAACATCTGAGATATGGTGAAAGCCATTTTAAGAGAGAGAGCTCTCTTCTTTTACTTCATATTTTTTGTTTTTTGGATTGGTAAGACATGCACCCACACTCTATATGCCAAGGGACCTAGGACCTCACCTACAACTGGAGTTTTTTCCATATTACCTGGCGCCAACTTTGATATTCCTATATTACCTAATTTTTCCAGTGAAATCTCATATGACCTGGAATCTAGACTTAAAGTACCCAAAATGCCCTTTTTCTATTTTTTCGTGCTAATACTGTGCGACCTGCGAGTTCGAGCGGCGATTCAACCGGCGACTCTTGCGGATTTTAACGAGCCTATTCACGTCTCCCATCTCGATTTGGAGCTGCCCCCTATTGGAGGTGGGTGAACGTGAGAAGGAGAGGGGGAAAGGCCTCTAGACGTTCTAGGGCTAGCACAAGCCAACTCTATATGGTTTATAGAATCCCTCCTTAAACTAATTTTCTAAATTATGGACACTTCCCACCAATGAGAAGGCCTCAAGATCCCTCTAGAGACGTGCAAATCAAGTCCAATTGGAATTTGGTTTCTTCCCATGCAAATCTACCCCAAAAATAAACTAGAAATCGCAAAACCACAACCGGCGATCGATCGGCTATATGGCGATCGATCGTCATATGCGTTGTTCTATACTGTCGCGTTACAGCCGATCGATCGCAAATATTGCCTATCGATCGCTTTATCCGAAATAAAATAGTCAATAATCACAGTAACTACGATCGATCGTTTTGATAAGGCATCAATCGGTTCAATTTGCCGATCGATCATTTCTTATGGCGATCGATCGATCAATCGCAGTCACACTCAAACAAAATTCAATTTCTCATATCTTTTTACTCCGAACTCCAGATCACGCATAGTTGGTGGCGTTGGAAAGCTCTTCTCACCAACTTTAATTCCCATAAGGTAAAACACACCAAATCAAACATTAAGAGGGTCAAATTTTCGGTTTTAAAATACTTAATAATTTTTCGGGTGTTACACTGCAATAGTTCCAGGTACTTTACTCGTGTATCTATAGGCAAGAGCTTCCGTTTCCCGCCCATGTTCTTATCAGAATTTATAAAAACTCCATCGTAGTGTAAGCAAATAACTATCTTCTCTATCCGTACCTGCCATTAAAATAGCGAAATAAGTTAAAAAACGTCAAACATGATATATTGAAAACCGTATATGAGTGAAAAGCAACATCTATGAGTCATGTTTCATTAAACACGACTATTGTTACAGTCGTGTGTTCTACAACACGACTGTAACAATAGTTAAAAACTTACCAAGTTTTTAACTTTTTCTCTAGAACCAATTTTCATGATAAAAATCATCGTATTTGAACTTCACCTACGTGTTTTTTGATGTACGCTACCTCCGTTGAAGTTGTTTTCTAATACCCGGTCTTTCCCGCTTGTTTTCCCGCTTTTTGCCGCGAAGATGATTTTTCCGGAGTTCGACGGCGCCGGCGCCGGCGATGATATGGGTGGAGAGGCCGGACGGAACGCCTTCTTCTCCGACTAACGCGAGCTTCTCTGGGTAGCCGCTCCGATTCCGGGTAATATGGAAAAATAGAGAGTGGATGTTTATACCTAAACCTAAGGGCATTTTTGGTACTTTTTGGGTCATATGGAAGAAAGTAACTAATTTTGGGTAATATGAGAAACCCATAGTTGGCACCAGGTCATATGTAAAGACCTCCCTACAACCGGGATAGATCCTACCGACCCACAGAAGGCTGAATTGGCTACTCTTGAGCTGTCTATACGCAAGAAAATTTATCATTGATGTTGAAAAGAGTGTTTGTTTTCCTAACTCAAATGACCTACTTTTCATTACATTGTCTGTGCTATAAATGGGTAAATGGCCTCATAATTAACAATCTTAGGAAACCATTATCTCAAGCATTTACATTGGTAGAGGAATAACTACCTAAACTACCTTTTTTTTATAATTCTACCTAAACTACCTTGGGACTTTTTGCCAAGTAAATTACTGGAAAGCAACGGGAAGGGATCAAAATTGTCGAGTCCAATGAATGGAAATGTGATAATTATGAAGATGGGCAATGGTGATGGTAATTATGGGGCTGGGCAATGGCGTTGATAATTATGGGGTGACGGAAAACTACGATATAAGTCCATATGTAACGCAAGAGCATATGGATATTTTGTGTACTTTGCTGTTGTATTCTTCTCCACTTCCGTTGCTCCTACTTTGTTAGTTCTGCTTATTACGTAGATGTTCGGCTAATAATATGAATCTGCCTTTTGGAGTACCGTTTGTCAGTTCTGCTAAAATAGGATTTGAAGATGATAACAATCTGGTGTGTTTTTTGTGTACCTTCGTTTGTTTTGCAAATCGTAACTTAAACCATTTCGAGAATTCTTGGGTGTTTAAGATGTTTCTCTTTGCCATCTTTCATCGAGCGTACCAATCTATAGTTTCTTTCCAAGTTCGACCTTCCAATTTGAACATTTGAAACAGCTCTTGTTTGGAACCTGGAGATTTTAAAAGAGCTACAGTACTATTTCACTTCCATTGAGTAGTCATTCCACCATGGATCACAGGTCAAGGTTGGGATCGTTGTGGTTAAAACAATAGTTCGTTAAGGATGGAGATGAATATATGTTCCCAGTTATTAAGCAGCAGAGCTGATTAAATCTGTTGTCATTTATTCCCTCCATCAAATTACATTGCAAAATGAATGAATTTTATTGGGGAGCTTTTTTGTTCATCTACTCCCTAGGGGGCATACAAAAACAGAGCTTTTTTGTTCATCTTTTGTGTGTTTTTTGCCTTGAGGGAGAAAACACAGCCATGTGATGTTGGACTTATCTTTTTTCACATCCAGACAACCTTCATTGGATGGAGGGAGTATCCAAGAACAACAAATTGGATGTTCAATTACCCAACATGGTTACTTAAAAATTTGAAATCATGGTCTATAGTTTTTTTTAATTTAGCATCAGGGCCTTAATTGAATATTGCATATTTCAAGCACAGCCATATAATGATGGATTGTCTGTTTGTACGGAAGGGAGTATTACTCTTGTCCAAGTATCCTTAACCCCTGACAACTCCCAAACGTTTCAACAGGGAATGAAGGGTGACATTTTTCAAACACATGTAGCTTTTAAAAATCATTCTAATTAACATGTTTAACATGTCTTCAGTAGCATTATCTAGGGCATGGTACCTAGCAGTTCTTTTTTTTTGGTAAAATGGTACCCTGGCAGTTCAAAACCTTAAAAGGATGTTATCTCTTGGCCATGATTTACTTTATTAAAATGTCCCAAGTCTGCCTATGTTTGTACAATAATAATTTTAAAATTACACAACTCATACATAAATATTGGAAAAAATTTAAATAAGATCGTTTTTACATGCCTTGAATGAGCCGAAATAATCTTGAACTATTAGATTAAGATCTGACAGCAATGATGATTCACATTTACCTACCCCATAATTTGACACCCACCATTATATCATGATCTAACGGATGGAGATGACTTGGCTCATGCAAACTACACGAGAAAGATCTCAAGCTACATAAAAAGACCTCATGTAAACCGGTCTCTCTACATAACTCATAGCATTATCATTTTATGTCCTTTACCAACATTTAATAACATGACACCTGCTCAGCTACAAATTCTTCCAAAACTCTGGTAATGCTTAAAACTCTTGAGCATAGTCTATGGGGTCTCCGGTCTACCAGCTCATACCCCAGTTGGTTACCTGCAAGGCTTAAGTGGTGAGTGAGTATTGACATACTCTGTATCTACCTCTCATCTCTTCGTACACTATTTTCATCCCTCAAATAGATTTTCTTGTTCATTATAAGGAAATTGTAAAAATGCACATCTCTGGAAATACCTTTATGAAGCTCAACTGGAAAAGGCATTGCCAAGTTACAGTAATATTAATTTCTTTCCATGAATAAAAAAGAAAGTTTAAGCACTATTCTCTGCAAATCACCTGAATCAACTGATTAGCAAGTAAATCTAGCTTTCACAAAAAATAATAATAATAAAGCTGGACTAATTTAAAAAGTACCCTATTTGCAAAGACTTAACACCAAGTGTTTGTTAAGTTAGACAGTCAATATCAGCATATCCAACAAGGATGAGTAGGTAAACTACCCCCCTGTTTTAGCCAGCCCAAGCCAACCGTCTCCATATACACGGACGGTAGATTCCTACAGTCATATTAAGGGGGTAGGGAACTACTCATCCATCCAACAAAGTCAGCCCATTTCTTAAACATTGCCACAAGCAGCAGCCGATCAAACATGAATAAAGTTCAGAACTAAAAAGAAAACAATGCCTGAATTATTTTCCTTTTATCCAATTTACTTTGCTAGTATGCTACATAATGTTCACATATCAGATGGAGTGAAGGAAAGAATTGCAACAGTCAAAGAACCTCATGCCTTGAAATGGCATCCTACCATGAAGGAATTAAAATCCTAGAGAGAAAAATGTAAACTAAAAATTCTAAGTTGAACAATCAGCTAGAAAGTAGAACACTAATCAGGCCCCATCCACCTGCTTTTTTTTCATCCCAAATCCCTCACTCTGCTAATTCCCTTATAAATGGGTAGTTTAAAAATGATTTTAGTGTACATACAGAACAGTAACTAGGCTAAAGGTGAGAGGCTCTACCATCAAATTACAAGATGAAAAATATACAGGGACCTGTATAACGCTTTTTAAGAGTGTGGCGCAAAAAAGAAAGTTCGAAAATAGGTTGATCTGGTGTCATAGCTACTACTCTGACCAACGTTATCACCTCCATCATTTGGAAATGATAAGGGTGGAAAGTCATCATCTTTCAGCTCATACTTCCTCCTGGCCTCTGATCTGGAAAATAATCAAATCCCCCTGTTAAGACGATAAACTAACAGCATCACACAAACGATCCCAATATGGTTTAAGCAATAATAAGTGAATTGATTGCTAAAATCTACTTACCAGATATACAAAGCCAGATTACCACAATTCATAACAATTTCTAAGTTTCTTGAAATAAAGTAGATATAGATTAGCAATTTAAATATGAACTAGTACCGTTGCAATTGTGGTGTGGAAGGCTGGTCTGGAGATGAACACGCTGATGACCCCCCTTGATATGTTCCATGTCTCTGCTCGTAGACAGCTCTTGTGGGACCACCATCAGCATGCTGAGAACCTTCATTCCCACCAGAAAACTGCACAGGTCCAAGTGAACCAAACTCAAGCTGGTCGGAAGGGGAGCCATAGCCACCAACACTGGGATCATATGAGTACAGCATGACCACAGATGGGCCAGTTGAGGTAACCCCATTTGAGTTCACTGATGACATTCCATACATTCCATATGCTGTGTTGGCTGGCACATGGAAAGAACTGGTTGAGCTAAATGGACCATTCTGGACTTGATATGAATTATAAGATTGTTCATGTTTGTATGGGTCCCATTGCCGATCAGTCCGAGTATCAGAGGCTGCCATACGGTCAGGCCTTAAATTTTGTTTCTCAGTTTGGTTCCTTCCATGGCCGCGTCCAGTTGGCCGAGTTCTTGAGCCCGCATTCCAATTCCCTTCCCTATCCACACGCTCATTACGCTCAGAGTGATAATTTCCCCTGTGACTTCTCGTGTTTGAAGATTGTCGATCCCTGTAAGAAACCTTCTGGGTATCCAAGAAAAAAGCCACTAACATCAAGTTAATGCAAAAAACAGTTGAATTAACAAAAACAGTAAACAGAGATCTGCTTTTTGTTATAATGTCAGCAGAGTCAAATCAGACGGTAAAACATCCAATCTTACAGGGTTAGGCAGATACGTTCCAGTACCGCCACGATATCTGGGTACTTCATCTCCATACCGCTGATAAACACCAGTGGGTGGTCGACTAGAGCCTGGCTGGAGAGGAACAGGAACCAAACGAGGTCCATAACCCATCATCTGGGCGAAAAGATTCGCATTGGCTGCTGATATGGGTCTTCCAGGACCCTCCCACGGGACATACATCTGTGGGAACATAACAGGTGAAGGATAAACAGCTGAGCCAGGTTGCTGTGTATTTTGGCAGAATCGACCATATTGAAGATTTTGCCAGTGGCTAGCAAAATCACTGTTAAGAATATCAGACTTATGACGCTCTTCAGTAGGCTCCTCTGAAAAACTTTTGACAGAACTAGAGGGGAACATCTCAGATTGATCAAGGCTATCTGCAGAATCAAAGTTCTCCATTGTTTGACTAATACGACTGCTGCTATCTATAACATCATCTCTATCAGAGTGGCTGGTCAAATTATCAGAGTTTCCAGTCTCTGTAGGGAAATTATACATAGGAAGCATGGTCAATATAGGAACTGGTGGACCTGTAGGATAGAATGCAATGGGTACTAACCCAGAACCATCCATGGATCTTTGACTCGAACTTGAATTTACAAGCATTGGAGCAATAGGTATTACCGAGTCTGATCCACTAATTTGTGTGTTGTCATAACCAGCTAATTGGTGGCTCTGAAGATGCGAGGGGATGATAGATGCAGGTCTTGAGCTTCTTTCCACCATTTCAGCGTTTATCATTGAGACTGGAACCCAATCTCTATTATTGTCATCTGTCTGCGATGAAGCTCTATCATATGAGGGCCCTTCATGGTGCCACCCACTCTTAACTCTACCATGAGAACTTGAAGGTACAGATGAGGTACCCGTTTTTCTCCCACGTTTATCCCTAGTTGACTTTGAACTTTTCACAGATGATCCATCCCAAGAACTTTCAGAAGCAGGCTTGCTTCTTGATGTACCAGTCTGAGATCCAGGTATATATTTCATATTGGAACTTCGATCTGAAGAGTAATTATCATTTCCTTGAGCGCTTTGAGACTGCAAAGCGTCTATAGGATCTTCCCGAACCTGTCCCCTGCTTTCATTAACAAATTTATGCTGCCCTTTCGCATAAGTTCCACTAAAATTATTGCCACGTGAAGGTACATAACTAAATGCTGCAGGCGTAGGTTGCAGCTTTTCATCAGGGTGTACCATCTGAACATTTCCATTATCGTAATGGAAAAGTCTACTTGGTTCTCCATCATGTTCAAGCCAGATGCCATCATTGTCCTCCTGAACGACATTAGTCAATCCAGAATTCTCATGGCCAGATTCAAGAGCATCTTCAGAATTTGAAGTCAACCCCGTACTTGGGAAATAATGGGATACAGAGGATGCAACACCCCTTGGAAATGGTTGACCATTTGTTCTCAAAGGATGATCAATCAAGGGAACATTTGAGGGGACCATGCCTGCCAAGTTCCTCTGAGCATAGCTCATTGAAGCCAGAAGGGAATGTGATAATGGAAGTGGTAAATGAGTTGAAACCAAATTGAACGGAACCTGAACCTGTCCATTGAAATTAAATACTCTGGGAGATGCCATCATATTGACAAGATCTTGCTCTTCCTGGTGCATGTCCATCGTCTCGGAAGCCAACTCTTCTACTCCAACAGGCACATCATTATTATAAATGTTTGAAGCACCAGTTGAATCGGTGACAGTTTCAAGGCTTTGATTAGATGGGCTGTGTTTCAGAGACGATCGATCATCATGTGATGACCGTGTCCTAGGACTGAGAGTTGAAACTTCAGTGCTTGCCAAATTCTGTCTTCTGCTACCAGTAGAAATATAATGGTTCTTCCCAGCTTCAAGAAACTGGTTACGCTTTCCTCTAGAAAAACCCTCACCAGCATTGTCAGTAAGTTCGGGGCTAGATTGTGTCCTAGCAAAAAGATGCCTATTGTAACCCTCATGCTCACCAGACATATGACCCGATGAATGTATGATCCTACCTTTCCCAACCTGTGCGGTATCACTAGATCTTTCAACTTGATCCATAATACTTGAGTTTTTCTGATTGCTGTGTATTTTTTGGCTCTGAATTCGAGAAAACGCTGAACTATTGGTTCTAGGCATACTTTCATTGGAATGACTTATATTGTCGACAGATTGCAAGGATATGCCCTGGAATGAAACCAATCCCTCAGCCTGAGACTCAAGAGCAGTGCTTTCACCTTTCTTTTTGTTACCTGCACGGTCCTTGGAACTGTCAGGTTCACTTAAAGGCCGTGAGGGGCACTGATCAGGCAAAGAAGCATCTGGGCGAACACCACTGCCATGTCTCTCCCAAGTGTTCATAAAAAACTGATTGATTTCTGCAATCAAGTTCTCTTTAGGGCATTCAAGCACCCTGGCAAGTCTTCTGGCACCAAATGCAAAAGCACTTCGTATCCTATAGAAATTACCTGAAAGAGAATAACAAATAATTATCAATTTTACTGCCACATGACCTGAGTGTAACCAAAAGAACATGCGGTCAGAACTTATAAAAAGTATAAATGAAGAATATCCACCCTTCCGTATACATAAGTAAATAATAAGCAAGCTACAATATTGTAGTACCTTTACTCACGCTTCGGCCCAGGTTGTTATTTGTGCGTAAAGGATCAATGACATTAAAATGCTTCGAAACAAAAGGTTGATTCTGATTTTCTTGCCCACTGGGAAAAACAGCATATACTGAGCTACAAGCATCAAGAAAAAGCTTGCTCAGTAATAGTTCTCCACTATCATCTCGAGGAGGTTCAGCTGCATTTTGACGAAACAGAGAAAAGAAAGCCAGATAAGCATCATGTCATGAAGGTGCATCAGTAATGAAATACAAAGAAATGTAGCAATAACAGACATTACCTGTCATATCTGGCAGCGAACTTATACGAACTGGGCCCCAAAGGCTAACACAAAAATTGTCCCAATCAAAATTACTGAAGAACTCGAGGAAACGATATAGAACCTGCTCATTTAAAGGGAATAAAAGAAGGAATAAACACCAATCAAGCACATATCAGCTTGGTAAGAAATAATCAGAGCACACAAATAGCCAGTAGTTAGTACCTCCAACGGGCCAGAAAACGAGTTGTTGAATACATGAAATATGTATAGGACCAAAGTTTCCAGAGCATAAGTTGATATCAGTCCATGATGGGCACCCAATATACGACTCTCATAATAACACCAAGCCTTAATTAGTATAATACTCCGTTTGAACAAATGATCTTGATCTATCAAATGGTCTACCTGGACAACAAAGATGTTTCAGGAAACTTGGATGACTGATCCACATTCAAAACTATTTATATAAGTAAATCTGTTGCTTACCTCTTCAAGAAAACAAAGTGTACACAACCCACCAAGTTGGTTGAAAGAAATGTCCACCACAATGTTTTCAACAAGGCATTTTATTATTTTGACCTGTATAAAAAAAGTACATATATCACACCAAGTGTAAAAAGGTATACATAAAAATGCATCCTGGGTGCCAAACAATGATGTATAATGTATTTATAACATGTTATCCTTCAAAACGCCCTTAAACTACATTTCAGATTGAATTTTAAAACAAAGATAAAAAATGACAAAGCATGGAGGACAAAAAAACATGTATGTAAGCCAGATATTGCAGACATTGGAGATTCATGTATACAGGGTTAAGGAAAAGGCATCTTTTTTTAAAAAAAAATTCAATCCTCCGTAAACAAATAATAGGTTTGACCCAGAAAAGTTTGCAGGCCACAAGAAGTAAAAATAATACTTATTTCAAATTGTATAGAAATTTTAGAGTAAAAAATTTCAAGCAATGAAGGGAACAATTTATTTATTAATGCCAATCTCAGTTTGGAATAGGTCACCAAGTGTAATAGCTCTCTATAACAATTTGAATCAGAAGATTTTAATCAATTATATGCACCTTCCCAGACCAAACATTGCTAAAGAAAGGGGAAACAATCTTAAACAATGTCAGAGAAAGCAGATTAAATTGTTGAACCTGAGAGGATGCCAGGTGCATGCTGCCTGATCTAACTGCCAGTTAAAACCTTATACTCATTAGCAGCTTAGTCAACTCTAATAAATAAGAGGGTACACCAGGACAGACCAATATATATATCCTCTTTAAAACGGTATGAAGATTGATTGCCGTGTACTCTAGTTGCCATGCCATACTCCAATTTACTAATTTGCTAAACTAAACTACCCAAACAACTTGAAGGAAACTGTTTTGGACCAACTTGCATTGAATGTCAGATTATGAACCAGGTTTAATAAAATAGTAACCCAATTTGACTTATAATATCAGTTTAATGGGATATCATAACATAAGTAACACTGATCCTGGACAAACCCCGTTGAAACAAACCATCTTTTTCAAACAGCGGTCTTGATGTTGGCGCATTTTTCATCTTGGGAAGATGATGATAATGGTCAATGTCATCCTTAGTTATGAACCAAAAACTTCAACGACCATTTAGATTTTCCTATATTTTTTTAACAAAATGTCACCCAATTGAGTATATACACCTCCCTTGGAAAGCTATAAGAAATGACAAATGAGAAGGCATAAAGTTGAGTAAACAAGTATTCAAAATATTCGAGACACCAAAATGAAATGCGCTTACTTCAGCCTGAATGTATTGAACTTCTTTTACACGAAACTCAGCATCTTCACTCTTCTCTTCTTTCTCCAACATATCACGGACTTCTTGTGCCCATGTATCCTTTAGGTTTTGATTTTTACTGAAAGCTGTCAAGTCAATATCCCCATCTGGCAAATAGGTTTTAAGAGGTACAGACCCAAATGTGAACACCTGCAAAGTTATTCTTCTCTCAATATATAAAACATAAATGAGAAAAACAGAAACCAAATAAATGCTTCTATGAAAGAAAGCCAACAAAAGAAGACAATGATTCTTTTTTGAGGTTGTAGATACTTATTAAATAAGATATGAAAAAAATGAAGGTTTACATAAACCATCACAAGTAAGATGTAATTTAGAACAACTTTTTATCAATATTTATTTGCGATAAAAATGCCCAGAGTTCGTCGCAAGCATTTGATAGATTCGAAATAACAAAAAAGAAAGTGCTTTAAATGAATTCTCTTCAAAGGAACTCGTGTGAATAGAAAAGTCAAACAGTAAGATATAGGTATAACGCACTTGGATCAAAGCTAATCAGGAAACATGATACTGACTAACTCTTTGTCATAATCTGGAAACATCAAAATACATAAAAGATAAATTTTACCCTCCATATTGGAAATACTAATTTTGCTTCACAAGTACAGAACTTGAAGGCACAAACAGTAGCTCAAAACAGAAAATGTATTGCTTAGGTTCGACAAAACTTGGCCAATATCACGCTAAGTACCTCCAAGTCCTAAGACATTAACAAACTCCTCGTCATAAAAACCTACAAGGAGTAGCATCCTAGAAAAACATAATTATGTTTGCCCAAAACAACCATAAGATCAGTCCATAATAATAAAAGGCCAGTACCCTACAGCTAAAATCCAACAACCAATAGAACCCTGTCTGAAACCCTAAATAACCCCAAAATCCTATATTGTAAGTAAGTTATAGCAAATCAGCTTCACCAAAATTTTCAAATAAAATTATAAGATAATATGCCTTTACACATCGCTGACAAGATCCTCAGATAGTTCTACGACACAGATATCAGTGGAAAAATAACTATCCTGCTTATTCAATATAATGCAACAGTCAATCCGGGAGAACATAACAAATGGAAATAGTCATCATTAAAATGAAGTAAAATACTAAGAAGCCAATATTCTTGGACATGACTCCAATTTAGCATTTTTTTGGGCTACTTAAAATTCATATCATCCGATATCAACAGTACACAGCTGTATAAATGGAAAACAATAAAGGGAATAACCAATGTATGCTTTATCATGAACTCCATTCTTCTTCTTGACCACCAAGCATTATCCTCTATTAGAATTTAACAAAGATATTATAATATACCGATTGTTTTATGGTAGTATTAGTGTTTATAGGTGTTGAAAATAGGCACAGATTAAATTAAGATGTGAAATGTGTTTCCTCATTTTTTTAGACCACTATCCTCATCTCCAAGATCTAATATGATAATTTATTCCCGCCTACTGGCTGGTTGTTATCAACACTTGTGATTATAAGTGGAGACAAAAATGCTTGTATACATATGCATTCCTTTCTAGGTAAAGTAGATGATAAAATTATAATGGACTAACATCTGAGCCCAGTAACATCATAAACCCACTATTTTTCTTGTGTCATCCCATAGTATACAGCACTATTGACCTTTTGGAAGTACAGCAAAGTAGATTACAATAAAATAGAATAAAAAAGGTAACCTGACAGGAAAAGCACTTCGTCATAAGCCGCTGCACATAATCAGCAACAGCATTTCTGCGTTCTTCTGACGGCTGGTTGGGCTGTATGCAAGCAATAAGTTCTGCCGTCCTCTCTTCGGCTTTGGACCATCTTTCCATGTCAAGGACCCGCGTCACCCTAACTGCTTCATCGGGCAGGAGGGCATTGGGCAACAGGCCGCTTGGCTGTGCCCAACCTACAGGGTCGCCCATGCAAGTCTAACCTGTAAGCCGACCCGTTCTGGCTCAAGTTCACCACTCTCTCCACTGAGAGAGCCTCACCCACAATGTAGAGAAAAACAAAAATCTCTCCTGCATACAATTTCTAACCCTAATGTTCAAACAACTTCCTGTCAAATGGACCCCTGTGATATATCTGTCAGCATTTTGCGGAAATTGGAGTTACCTGCCCACCATAAAAACAGTCAAAAAGCTGTTTTACTTAACCAAACTAATATTAATTTTGCAACAAAAGAATAGAAGCAAAACCAGGAACAGGGTTAATTGCATGCCAGACATTCTACAATCAGAGAGTTGATTTCTTGCACAATCAATTTACTTATTAAATTAAATAACAGTGATATATCTCCTTCGTCAATCAACACCACGCCAACCTAATGAAAATATCCGCATTCATGATATAAATCAAACAAAATCATGACTCTAAAAGGACCATGAGTAAGCTCGTAAACTGATGCAACGGATAAAAACTTGTTTAGCATAATGCACGCCAGAGCTCGGCGGGAAAAGCCGAAGCTTTGCGGCGAACTCTCCAATTAAAAAATACCCAAATAATGAATTTCAGCGACGATCGCGGATATACCAGACAACGAACACAACCAGCTCCAATGCCAAAACTAACCAAAACCACAATATACGAAAGGCAATACCCTGGATCGACAGGCAGAAAACTCACGTCCCAGTCAATTCGCAGCCCAAGAAACTGGACGATTTCATGCACAAAAATGAAAAGCGCGAAACTCGGGCTCACCTCGGTAGTGCGAATAAACGGGGGGGAAATTGAGGTTTTGCAAATGGATTCCAACGATCGCCGGAGAATTGTAAGAATTTGGCCGGAGCTTGTGCGGGAAGGGGAGGGAGGCCGAGGAAGAAGTAGGGATGCGGGAGTGGGCGAGGAGGAAGGTGGGGGAAATGGGAAAAAGGTTCGGGGCAGGGAAAGGAGATGACAGAGAACGAGGAGGAAAGAAGGGAAAAAAGGGTTGGTTCCCTCGGTCTTGTGTATTTGTAATTTTCACGGTTATGGGGCAAGAGCCTCGCTCTGCCCTCTCGTCAAACCATCTGCCTTTCTTCCTGAAACTCGTCCTGCCAAAGGGTCTGGGCTCATCTTCCCCATGGCTCGTAGTCATGGCCTTAGTAAATGAGGACTTGGGCATCTATCATAATCAGACTATAACTTGTTTTGATGCCTCTTTACGTTTCTAGCTGTTCGATTGTTGTATTGATGGCCATCCGGGTGTTGGTGTGATGGCAGGACATGCTTCATCGATCCCCGCTCCGGCACTTCATTAGCCGTCCACTCCGGATTGTATCCCAATTTAGGGGCCGTTTGGGGCGTGATTATTGCAAAAACATCCAGATTGAATTTTGGATATCTACTTGGATTTTTACATCCAGCTGAAACAAGTCCTGAGGTGTTTCAGCTGGATGCTACAGTGTAGCAAAATATCCCATCTGGATGGGATGTTTTGCTTTTAATCACGCCCTAAACAGCCCCTTAGCCGGTGCATTTAATGGGTGGGCGTTGTATGTGCCCGAGGGGATGGATGGCAGGATATGCTCTAGGAGTGCCCTGCCCCTTCTAATCGGGTCCTAAGGACTCGAGAGTCGAAACCCCCTGTTATGAAAAAAAATGATGCATTGCTGTACATGTGGCAGATGGGGCCTGAGCCATTTAATAGTTGCAGTATATGTTTGGATACCAGTAGATGGGGGGTTTCGCTACGATGTGGGTTTTCATGTGACTTCTAGCACCAGGAGTGCAACACCGTAATGTGGACCCACTGAGCTTTGTGTGTGTGACTTGTGAGACACAAATTGCACCCATAGAGACAGGCCGAGATTGCATCAAATTGAAGTTTTGATTGTAACTTTTAGCTGCAAAAAATATTCTTTGTGAAGGGAATCGCAACCAACACCAATAGTTCAGAACTAGAATCAAATGCGAAGCATTCTCTCACCAGAATAAATCGTCCTGTGTCTCAACATATGCATCCAGCCGGGGCAGAGGGAGGCGAGTCATTCCCTATATTTTGTTGGCTCCACTGGGGACAAGCAGCTCCAAGACCTATCATTAGCGTATCATTTTGTCGAAGTCAAATGTCATTTTGATTTAATCGGTAGAATTATTGTATGTATCTTTTTTGGTGGAAAAAATATAAGTTAACACGACTACACGAGACGGACGTTTAAGAAGGGGACAATTAGAGATTATCAATTGATTAAAAGTAATTAGTTCAAATAAGTAAATGAGCAAATCCTAATAAAACTACTGCATCCCGACCCCTAAGGTAGGTCATTAGTCATGGCATGATTTCATTCAGTTGGCTACCAAGAATTTGTATGATAATCTAGCTGCCAATCTCACTTTTAGATGACCTTTGTCCCATTTATTGAAAATGAAGATTTTTGCGATGAGTATTAATTAGCATAAAAGTGAACCCAAAGCTTGGATTGCCTCTTTAAATGAAGTGATCTTATTTCAATCCCCAGCTATCATAAATCTTAGTAATCACATCTTTCAAATGTGTTACATATCATCCCCCGAATGTCACGTACGCACCTTTAATTGTGAGACGAAAAAGTTTCACATAACTATACTTAGACACTTATCCCACACCTTCTCACCTTTAATTCTTATTGTAAATTTTTTTTCTTTGGTATTTAATAGCTTGCGGATGAATTCAAATCCCTCCCCTCCGGTCTTTTTTAATAGTTGCAATTGATTTTCAAAATAAACTAAAATTCATTCAATTTTTTAAAATTAATTACATATATTAAAAAAGATCGGAGGGAGTAAAAATTAGTGCGACTGAAGGAAAAATTGGAAAAAAGGGAAGAAAGCCAAATTAGTGGGATGTTGGCATTTAGGGGCCGTTTGGGGAATGATTAAAAGTAAAACATCCACAGAAAGCCCCCACAGTGGATGTTTTTGCTACACTGTAGCATTCATGTTTTTTCCATATTAGGGTGTTTCAGTTGGATATGGAAAAAACATGAATGCTACAGTAGACATCTAAAATTCACTTTGGATATTTTGACTTTTTCACGCCCCAAACGGCCCTAGTAGAAGAAAATGTAAATAAATAAAAAAATGGCTCAAACTATTGAAAAGAATAAAGTGTCTCCCTTCTTGCGCGCACGGACAGACGTATGGGCTAAGCGCATATGATTAGTACAAACTTCCAAATACCTGTCCGTTGTCTTTGCTTGGTTGCTGACCGCTCTTCTCTGTCTTCGCCACCAGTGTGGCAGCCGCTGCCATCGAGCTATCAAGTAAATACTAATGCTCACTTTCCTTGAGAATCCTTTATCATCTTCAGCTGCCAAGCACATTTTTGGGGGCTTTCTGATGTTATTTCAGCTCCTTTATTAATGAAGATTTTTTATATTAAGTCCCATTTGTGTATGATAGAGGCATGATAACACACTGTTTAAATTGATTTACAGATTCTCGAGAATTTTGCATTAAACCTTCACGAGGCTGTTTGCACTTTATTAATGGCAATTTTAAGGCTTTGTAAAGGGGGAAAGCAGATGGGCGTAGGGTTGTGGTATAGTTTGTGAAGTGTCATGGTCGTTTTTGGGCATGGATGTCTGTAACAATCAAGTTGGAAAAAAGAGTCCGGTTTACATGAGATTTGTCTCATGCAACTCACATCAACTAGAGCCGTCAAATTTTAATCTGGATGTAGGAGTCAAATCATTAGGTGAGTGTGAATTATCACTTAACCAGATCTGACAGCTCGAGATTATTGAGACAAGTCTTATTTAAACTTTTACCGAGAAAAAATGTGAGCTTTTTACAATTTTGTCATAGTCGTTTGTAGGGATGGAACTTGGGTTGGGTTTTTATCCGACCCGGCCAGTTCTTGGATTGCTTATACAGTACCCGGTTCTCATTCCAGATTTGAAAGAAGAACCGACCCACCGGGTCGGGGCAAGTTCGGGTATTACATAAAAACTTGGACTCATGCCAAGTATGTTATATATATATATACACACTATTTATAAAAAAAATTAAAGGATTACTAGTTTAATTATATGACATTGAAGATATAAAAGTTATGGTATCGGGGCGAGGCGGGGCTGGTCCAAGTTTTAAGTTTTAGTACTGGGGCAGTTCCGGGTCCTTGAAACTGGACCCGTGGCGGGTCTAGGAAGGTTATGGGTTTAAAGAATTAAATGGTTCCAGGGCTGGGTTTGCTAATACCCAACCCAAACCCGCCCTCGTTCCATGATTCCATCCCTAGTCGTTTGAGCCCAACTATTCAAATAGTCTTCAATTTTGATGTAGGATGTTAATTTCTCAGTCCAACTATTCAAATGAACTCCAATTTGATGTAGGTTCTAGATTAATTTAGTCCAACTACTCAAATGGTCTTCAATTTGATGTTGGCTTTTAATTTCTTTTGGTATGAACTTTTCATCTCATCACAAAAATATGTATGGACTACTCAGATTGTATGATTTCTGCATATGGGTGCAAAAATTAAAAGGCAACATCATATGCACAGCTCACGGAGCTGCCAATGGACTGGGTCGAACAAATGAATTTCATGTATCGAATTCTTTTGCCCAAGAGAAGAAGTGAAGCCCGCATCTTGAAGTGCGGATTAGTACTAGTCACTTCATGGCTGCCTGGCTGGTGCCTTTAAAAGACATAGGGACTGAGGGGCCGTTTGGGGCGTGATTATTGCAAAACATCCAGACTGGATTCTGGATAAAAACTGTAGCATCCAGGTGGATTTTTATATCCAGCTGAAACACGTCCTGAGGTGTTTCAGCTGGATATATAAAATATCCAGATGCTACAGTATGGGATGTTTTGCTTTTAATCACGCCCCAAACGGCCCCTGAGTCGTGAATCGTGATCAGTGCATGGGAAAGTACAGTAGGGGGTTTATATAAGAGGAGATGACAATAAGCTTTTCAGAGGTTGGCACAGAAGGTAGAGGAAGAAAGAAAGAAGCCGATCAAACTTTTCTTTTCAGCTCTTTTCTTGTTTTTTAGTGGGGGAAGGAAAGTCCAGTATAGGAGACCATCCAATTAGAGAGAAACGGTTGGGAAGACAAGTACTCCCGTGGAGATCACTGTTAGAATTGGTTGGGATACCGTGACCAAGCAATAAACTGCAACACCGCAATGTGGACAGTGGACCCACTGAGCTTTGTGTTGTGACTTGAAAGACACAAATTGCACCCATAGAGAAAGACCGAGGCTGCATCAAATTGAAGTTTTGATTGTAACTTTTAGCTGCAAAAAAGATTCTTTGTGAAGGGAATCACAACCAACACCAATAGTTCAGAACTAGAATCAAATGCGAAGCATTCTCTAACCAAAATAATCGTTCTGTGTCTCAACTTATGTATCCAGCAGGGGCAGAGGGAGGCGAATCAGTGCCTGTATTTTGTTGGTTCCACTGGGGACAAGCAGCTCCAGGACCTATCATTAGCTTATCATTTTGTCGAAGTCAAATGTCATTTTGATTTAATCGGTAGAATTATTGCTGTATCTTTTTTGGTGGGAAAAAAGAAGTTAAAAAGTGACGGACATCTAAGAAGGGGACAATTAGATATTATCAATTGATTATAAGTAAATGAACAAATCCTAATAAAACTACTGCATCCCGACCCCTAAGGTAGGTCATAAGTCATGGTATGATTTCATTCAGTTGGCTACCAAGAATTTGTATGACAATCTAGCTGCTAGTCTCACTTTTAGATGACCTTTGTCCCATTTATTAAAAATAAAGATTTATTGCGATGAGTATTAATTAGCATAAAAGTGAACTCATAGCTCGGATTGCCTCTTAAATGAAGTGATTTTATTTCAATCCCCAACTATCATAAATCTTAGTAATCACATCTTTCAAATGTGTCACATATCATCCCCCGATTATCTCACGCTCACCTTTAATTTTGGGACGAAAAAGTTTGGAAAATGTTTTGGTGACCTTTGGGGACCAGATTGCTCGGTCACGCTAGACGCCCTAAAAAAGTTTCACATTAAAACTATATGTAGACACTTATCCCACACCTTCTCACCTTTAATTTTTATTGCAAATTTTTTCTTTGGTATTTCATAGCTTGCGGATGAACTCTAATCCCTCCGGTATTTTCTAATATATACAATTGATTTTCAAAATGAACTAAAATTGATTCAAATTTTTAAATTTAATTTTATATATATTAAAAAAGATCGGAGGGAGTAAAAATTAGTTTGACTGAAGGAAAAATTGAAAAAAAAAAAGGAAGAAAGCCAAATTAGTGGGATGTGGGACTTTTAATGGAAGAAAGCCAAATGGAAAGAAGATAAAAAATGATTCAAAGTATTGAAAAGAAAAAGGTGTCTTCCTTCTTACGCGCACGCCTTGGCTTATGGGCTAAGCGCATACGAACGGCGCTCTTTATAAAAATTGTCCGATGAGTAAATCTGCCACTCAAATTGAGCTGCAAACTTCTAAATACCCGTCGGCTTTGCTTGGCTGCTGGCCGCTTTTCTCTGCCTCCGCCACCAGTGTGGCCGCCGCTGCCGTCGAGCTATCAAGTAAATACTAATGCTTACTGTCCTTGAGAATCCTTTATCATCTTCAGCCGTCAAGCACATTTTTTTGGGTTTTCTGATGTTATTTCAGCTCCTTTATGAATGAAGATTCTTGATATTTAAGTCCCATTTGTGTATGATAGAGGCATGATAGCACACTGTTTGAATTGATTTACGAATTCTCCTTCATGAATTTTGCATAAAACCTTCACGAGATTGTTTGCACTTTATTAATGGCAATTTTAAGTCTTTGTAAAGGGGAAAAGCAGATGGGCGTAGGGTCATGGTGTAGTTTGTGAAGTGTCGCGCTTTTGGGCATGGATGTCTGTAACAATCGAGTTGAAAAAAAAAAGAGTCCACTTTACATGAGACTTGTCTCATGCAACTTACGTGAACCAGAGCCATCAAATTTTGATCTGACGGTGGGTGTCAAATCAGTTGGTAGGTGAGTATGAATCATCACCACCCACCATGCAAGCTACATGAGACAAGTCTCATTTAAACTTTTTCCTGGAAAAAATGTGAGCTTTTTGTAATTTTGCCAGAGTCGTTTGAACCCATCTATTCAAATAACCTTCAATTTTGATGTAGGATGTTACTTTCTCAGTCCAACTATTAAAATGGACTCCAATTTGATGTAGATTCTAGATTAATTTAGTCCAACTACTCAAATGGTCTTCAATTTGATGTTGGCTTTTAATCTCATTCAAATTCTTTTAGAATGAGCTTTTCATCTCATCACAAAAATATGTATGGGCTACTCAGATTGTATGATTTCTGCATATGGGTGCAAAACTTTATTGTAACATACTAGTTAGGAGTGCCTCTTGATTTGTTTGTAGTGTCGAAGCTATATCAAAATGGTTTACCATTGGCCTAATTGCTCAGCTTTACTAACATCTTATCAATGTTATATTGCTAAATTTTCCTGTATTTGCGAGATGATTTTTAAGTCAGACAATATGCGTAAAGTTTCATGTCTTGGTATGCTTTAGGTGGGCGCAATAAAAAATTCGCAGCACTTGCTTCATCAGGAAGATGAGATGGATGACCATGATGTTGAGGGAGTTGCAGTTGACGAATCTGAATTTGAGTCTGAATTTGTATACGAGGATGAAGAGATAATGCTGGCTGAGCCATCAAAAAGACCATATATTCAACAAGGAGGCTCTCCTTGAGAAGCTGGCAGATATCAGTTGGCCAGAAAATCTGGTTTGGGTTCACAGAATGTCTATTGATGTTGATTAAGGTCAGGAAATTGATGTGAATGATGATCTTGCACGTGAACTTGCATTATACACCAAAGCTTTAGAAGGGTCTCGCCAAGCCTCTGAGAAGCTCCAATCACAGGGCTTGCCTTTCTGAGGCCAGCTGACTGTTATGCTGAGATGGTGAAGTCTGATGTTCACATGTTGAAGGTGAAGGGCAGACTCTTGGAGGAGGAGAAGAAGATTGAGGAGGCTGAGAGAGGATAAAGGCTTGAGAGGCAAAGAGAATAGCAAAGGAGACACAGGCACAAAAGCTCAAAGAACGCGCTCAGCAGAAGAAAGAGGAGTTTGAATAGGTCAAGAAGTGGAGGAAGCAGAGACAACAAAGCGGGTTCAAGGGAGGGGAAGATGAAGAATTTGGTTTGAATTTTGAAGATGGGAGAGGCTTTGAGAGAACAGTGAAAAGAAGGCCCGGAGTTGCCCCTGGGGACAGGTCTGGAGGGAAAGGAGGTAGAAAAGGTAAGAAAGGAAGCGACCAGAAAAGGAAGATTAGGGACTTCCCGGATTCAAAGTTTGGTTTTGGAGGTAAAAAGGGAATGAAGAAGCAAAATACTGCTAAGACTCGGGATGACTTCAAGGATTTTAACAAAGGGGATCAGGAAGGAAACAAGAGGAGAAAGAAGTAACACCTCTTTTGTTTTTTTCAGAGAGTAAAAAGATGAATTTTGGAGAAGCTGCATATTTAAAGTGAAGTTTCTCTATGTTTTGGTATGAATTTATGAACTTTGTAGAACAATGTGTAGAGGAGGGTTGCATCATGTACAAGTTCCTAAGCACCATAACGTGTAATGCATCTATTTTCATATAAATGAGGAACAGTACGATCAGTGAAACTTTCTGGTCGGTTTGAGGCTGAAACTCTCGTCTCTCTTTTATTTATAGTTCATTGTTGTTGTAAAGTATCCATTCAGCTCACTTGTCTGATTCTGCTGTGCGTTTCAATGAAAAATTTAGCTTAGGAAGTCTTTTTTTTTTCCACTCTTTTGGCATTGTTTATGAGAGAATAAGCAATTAGCCACCAAACTAAAAAGCTTGGAACTACTAGAAATGCCATTCTAATAAATTCCATTACATCTACATTCTGATTCAGCTCAATTCTCTGTCCAAACAGTATTAGATGATTCCAATTTTCAGTAAGTTTGACTTCTCACTTCTCATGGCGTGTTTCGGGTAGGAGAAGCGCTTCTCTTGGAGTGGCTTTCCTCTGGTATCTCCTGAGGAAATTTAGAAGCAGTCCTCTTGCAGTCGTTGGGTAAAGAAGCGGCTTTACAAGAAGCTGCTTTGCCTTTTGATTGCGCGTTATGCTTTGATTGAAAACACTTTCCCTGAAAATCTCCTCTTAAAGAAGGCACTCCTCTTGCAGCCTGATAAACGTGTTTGGGACCTTTGGGTAAAGCAGCGGCTTTACATTTCCCGTTGACTTTCAGAAAGCGGTGCAGAAAGCGGGGAAGGAAGGGGCAGGGTTTGAATGGAGAAAGGGAAGGCGATGGTGCTTCTGATATGCGGGACGTTGGTGTACTACCACTGCGCTTACCGGAATTCCAGCCTCGTCTCCCTTATCTCCGACGTCTTCATCGTCCTCCTCTGCTCCCTCGCCATCCTCGGCATGCTCTTCCGCCAATTGAACATCTCGTATGTTCCCCCTAACTCCCCTTTCACCTAGTTTCCATTTCTACTTTGAAATAGAAATTCACGGCAAGGAATTTAGTTAATCGGCAAACTTGAGTTGCTTTGTTGTTTTGAAACAAAATGTGAAATGGGATTTGATCTAGATGTTTTTTGGGTTAATATTATGTGTGATGGAATAAATATATGCAGGGTGCCTGTTGATCCGCTCGAGTGGCAGATTTCTCAGGACACTGCCAATGGACTTACTGCTTGCATGGCCAACACCATAGGCGCGGCCGAGTCCGTGCTTAGGGTTGCAGCTACTGGACATGATAAGAGGCTCTTTCTCAAGGTCTTCGTCCATACTTGAAAACTAGTCGTGCTATCCTGTATTATTGTTGTTTTTGCTTCTTGGAATGATACTTCATCACGACATCGACTCATCTTTGTTTATTTACCAATTTCTGCGTCGAACTGAAAGAGTTGGTGCTCTTGAAAACTTTTCCTTGTTATCTTTGAGTTTCATGAGGAGTTTCCGATCAAGAAGAAAAGAAATGCCCCCTCCGTCCAATGAAGCTCGTCTGCATTACAAAATGAGTGAAATTAATTGGACTCTAAAGGCTGTATAAAAGTACATTTTTCAAATCAAGACTACCTTGGTTGGACGGAGGGAGATACAAATTGTACCACTTGGATTTCAGTCTTTAAAAGCTTTCGTGAGACCGTCTCTGCTGGCACGTTTGCTGATGATTGCCGACTTTACGGGGTTGGTTTCTTAATTTTTCACAATCCTTTTAAGATTGTTGTGTTTGTATATTTTGATAGGCTTAAGTTAATATGCATGAAAATGTTAAATACGAATTATTTCTCAAGGATTCTATCAGAGGACTTGAAACTCATCAGCCATCCTCAAAATTCTCTGGTTACTCGTCTATTATTTGTGAGAAGCCACAATGTGACCGGTTTTAATCTTCAAATAAATTCAGGCAGTATCTATAGTGTCACAAAAATCCAGCTAATCGATACTTATCATTACTTGTGCTGGATCACTGCAAAAAGTCATATTGGAGTGTCTCTTACAACAATGATGATTGAACATAGGGGTAACAAGTCCCAACAATCTTGATGTCATGGTAGTGGACTCTGGAGGCTAAGTTATTATCTCGGGGGTGAGGATGGGATATTTGAGTGTAATATCATCTTCTGTATTTGCTCTTTTTCTGATTTTTTTTATGGAGTATATAATATTCATAGTGCCCTCATAATACAGTTCCTTCCTGCAATTATCTTGAAGCTACTTTTGAACAATGAATTTTTAGTACTGATTCCCCTATATTAGTGAAAGAACCATAGGTTCTAGCAAGTGATCAGAGTTGAATGTGATCAAAATTTACATTCCACCAGAGTCAACCTATATTGAGCTTACATAGGACTTCTACCTCTAACTCAACAAGCTTCTAGTGTGAATTCATAATTAATGATTGTCGGATATACTGGAATCATAAGCTTTTGCTGCCTGTGCATTTCAACAAACAACTTCTTATGTAGTTCTCTCCTCCCCGACCCCCCCACCCTCCATATTCCACTTAAATTGTTTGTTGAGCATGGATAATGTTTCTTTGTCTACCATAATATTTCATATTACTGTTGAGCTAGTGATCATGATGTTTGGAAGGTGGTGTACCATTTCAGAGGATGGTAAATGAATTTTTTTAGACATCATTGCATCACATGAATTCAATTGTTAAATTATCTAACTTACTGGACAAAATTATTGAACAAACATGAGAGCATGAATTTTTTTATATTTGTTTTTTTCCACTGTTTCTTGTGTTTTGGCTAAAAACTGTGAATACATACTTGATTTTTCTTTTGTTCTTTTTCAGGTGGTTGTAATTCTCTATTTACTCTCTGCTTTGGGAAGATTGGCTTCGGGAGCTACTGTTGCTTACGCTGGTCTCTCTCTCTCTGTTTTTTTGTGTACCTTTTAGGGGTAGATTATTTTGGTTGGTATCAAGAGACAATATTTATTATACCTGATTTGTAATCTGATGTACGGAAATTAATTTACATCTTTTTTTTTACAGGGTTATGCTTTTTTTGTTTGTATATTCTGACACAAAGTTCAGAATCAATGAACACTTGCCCTCCTCAGTTTCTTAGAAGACGCGACTCTATAGGAGCACAGGAGACGACAATATAGTAATTGTAACTTGCAGTCCTTTTTTTTTTCCTTTTTTAAATGATGCCATGAAGTAGTTTTTGTTAGATAAATAGCTCCAACATGGTTAGTCTGTGAAGAGAAAATTGTAAAGAATTTGTTCTATTTTCTGCAATTTTTTTCTTTGGTGAATTTGGAATTTTTACAAGTTATGATTGCACGATTGTTCATTTTACATCTCTTAAATTCAATATTTCCATTCTAGTGACTGCAACAAATGGATATATAGTGCTAATTTTTTGTTGTGCGATAGCATTTCTCCCAATTTCTCCTCTACTAGCCATTATGCAAATTGAGAAGTCCATAAGTTCGTCGATAAAAGTTGAATTTTTGTAATCTACTGCAGGGCAATAGGATCTTTAATCAAGAGTATCTGCATCATAATGTGCCTATCTTAAAACTGTCTTGAAGTTTCTTCAGGTTAAGTTAGGAATTGTCTGCAAGCAGGTACCTATATTTGGCATCAAATGTGAACCCAAAGGAAAATTTGGGTAGATCTCAGTGTCTCTACCTCTGAGTCAGTGACTCCATTATGTGGAGTGAACAGAGTCTGAATGACCTGCATATCTGAGCTGCTTGGTTCATGGCGGCCAGATCCAGTCTCGTCCTGGACAGCCCAGCCCCTTTTAATGAGGATTTGGCCGCAAAAACCAGTCATGGTGGCAAGTCTGGTTCTGGCCACTAGCGACTACTATGACTAGTTTGGGCTGCCGGCAGTGCCAGCAGTATCATCACTGCTGCCCGCACTGGAGAAGAGGAAGGGGTAGGCAGGTCAGGTGTTAAAATTGACATAATTTAGTTTTCTTAACGGGTGAGTGACCTTTTAGTGAGGAAGTCAGGTGTTAAAATGTAAAACCATCCCCAAGTAATTTAATCATCTGAAGTCTGAACTAACCACTATAACAACGGTAATTATGCAAGCTAGCCATGTTTAGAAAGTTCTAGTATTTGAGAAACATTTGTTAATTATTTTCCTTTTTTCTCTCGTTAATTTTTTATGGTATACTACAATGGCCCTTTTTTGACCAAGCAACAAAAATAAAAAAACAATGGCCTTATAGAGGTATACTTAATTCTCTCTCTCTAACATTTCGAGAGAACGGTTTTAGTGGGACAAACTTAAACAATGTATATCTCTCATTTCTGATCCGTTTTCGTTTATTTTTCCTTATTTTTAGTGTTCTTTCTTATAATGATAATATCACAAAGATGTTGCTGTATGTTGTTTATTGTAAATTTTGTAGTATTTTTTTTTTCAATATGATATCAAGATTATTAGGATATTATGATGATAAGAAGGAGCATTAAAAATAAGGAAGAACAAAAAAAATTGACAAAAATGGACTAGAAATGAAATAAATATGATTCGTTAAAATTTATCCCATTTTAATGGTTAAGAATACAATAAGCGCATTACACTTCACCAAATCATATCTCCTTCATTTATAATCTGTTTTTGTCAATTTTTTTGTCCTTTCTTATTTTTAATGCTCTTTCTGATCATCATAATATCCTAATAATCTTAATATCATATCGAAAAAAATATCATAAAATCTACGATAAATAGCATGTGGTAGCTCAACATCTTCGTGATATCATTATTATAAAAAGGAATACTAAAAATAAGGAAAAAAATAAAAAAAATAGATTAAAAATGAGAGATATATGTATCGTTGAAGTTTGTCCCTATGTAGCCCGAGATGTGTCTGTCTTTATATGACATCAGTTCGCCTTTTAGGTCAGGGTAGGTAAAAAAAATAACCCGCGCACCGCCAGGCAGCCAGTGCCGTGCTAGCGCCTGCATGGCTGTTAAATAACCAGATCGGGAATTTTGTAAAAAAATTTTCCTATGAGTAATTTTTTTTGAAGTATTATTTGGTAAATTCTCCTTTTTAATGATCACCGTATTTGGCTATGGGCCGCATAAAAGTATTGCATATGACTCAACCTTTTTCTTAGGATATTGCATAATGCATGTCATTCCGCTGAGTGTTTTACACCTTTGCAGGTCAATGATGGCGAAATTCCCAATTCAGCGGATCACGCTGCTAATGTGTTGGGACACATAATGATAGGAATTACACTTCCATGTTTGAATCGTTTGACACACGGTAGCACATGGGCACATAATACGTATTAAAGATTATTTTTCTTCACTTATTCAACTAATTAACTTGTGAAAGTATAACATGTTTCAGCTACTTTCTTGTCCTTTGCTACACTATTTCAGCCACATTCAAATAGCAATTTACCTTTATATCTTGGTAAATTGACCGAGAGTTTGTAACACTAAATTTTGATTTTTATCTTTTAATGGGAATCGGAGATTAGAGAGAGCAGGAACTTGCCTGATTACTTCAACGACGATGTTTAAGATTCTGAAGTTCACCGGATCTTTGGAAATTTTGTTATTATCAGTGATGCATACGAGGATAATGAAGATGGACAAATAAGATAATTGAGAAAGAATGAGGCTGTGGACCAACCCCACACTTTTGGGTCGTTTGTTATCATCCAAAAGCGGTACAAATGAAGCATACGGAGGAAGGTACCTGAAAAGATTAAAAAATGAATTATAATTAGTCAATCATTGAGAGAGCTGAGATTAAAAAATTAAACGCCATTGGGGAGTTTTAATGCTTTATAACGAACAAGCTAGTTAGGTTACATGACGATCCAGGATATCCAAAGAAAAAGAGAAAGAAAACGGCTATAAATTGTCTAAATTCGCATATATGTATCTTAGCAAACAATTATTTTCTAATGAGTCCGGTTTATACGAGACTTGTCTCATGCAGCTTACATGAGCCAAGTCATCTCGAGCCGTTAAATTTTGATCCGGCGGTGGGAGGTAAGTGTGTATGATTCATCCCTCATCATTATTATAGCGTCAAATCAAGATCTGGCGGCTCAAGATTACTTGAGCTCATGCAAGTGGCATGAGACAAGTCCCATTTAAACTTTCCCTTTTCCAATATCATCATCATTCATCACGGATTATATATTGTGTTGAACTCTTATTGGATTGACATGTAGAACAAAGTTGAGTCAATATGAGAGACACGAGGGAAAGAAGAATTGGACACATGCATGGAAATTGCACCTAATGACCGGTGCACAAAATGAGTTGTGGGTTTTTTTGTTGTGGTATGATGGGCCCAAATGTGTTAGATGGGTTATGGTTTGGGTAGATAGACCCAAACTAATTTAGTGGTGTGAGTCACTAATTAAAATTCATCTAAGGCCCATCTTAGGCCCACATTTTGTTGATTGATTGAAATAGGATTAGTAGTAAGTTAATGATTAACATTGTACTAAGTTAATTGGGAAATGAAAAGAAATCCCTAAGATGGGAGATTTCTTTAATCCCGCATATGAAACACACTTGAGTGTGGTAGGATATATAAGAGGAAGCCTTCCTCTTTGTATATCTTATGGTTGTGGAGACTCTCCAATTGATGGTGTACACATTCGTTGGTGTACCTAAAGGTATACACATGCACGCGCACGTGCGCATGGCGTGGGTGCATTGTGGTGCACTTTGCACTTTGCACTCGCATCTCATATCTAAAGCCTTTGATTTTGATCAAACAGCTAATTGTTTTGTGAAAATTAGTAGCCGATCGATCGCACCCAAGGCGATCAATCACCTATGCGGTTACGTGTGGGCTTTTACCGTTTTTCTTCGAAAAGCTGCGTTCTTTCTTTACAGAATGATCCCAATCGAGTCCTTCTATAAAGTATGAACGGAAAAAAATACAAATAGAATATATAGAACACGATTTGTTCTTTGTTTTCTTTCATTTTCTTCATCGGTGATTCTTCTTCCAAAAAGGCAATAATATCTTTTCTCTGAGTTCAAGTTTGACAAGTAGAAATGCACCGCTTATCAACTGGTCCGTTGTATCTTGGGAATAGATTGCCAGAGAAAGCCCATGCATGAGAGGGTGGCAATATCTATTTCAAAGTCAGCAGTGCATAATCGTTGTGCCTCGAACGATTGAATTTCAGACTGCTATTTTCCATTATGTTTGAATTCAACACGGACTGATAAACTATAATCCCTCTTGATTACTATATTTTCCAACATCTGCTATCCTTATTCTTGTGGGATCCCTGATGGATGCCATGACGAGGAAGAAAGAAGGTAACACGAATGTCCAACTAGATGAAACAAAATAACGTACGAAGCTGTAAACAAAGTTTTGTCCGGAGGACCCGCTGGATATGGAAATAGGAAAAGAAGTGACGTACCTGTAAGAACAATGGAATGAAAAAATTCATAAGAAGATTATTATGTACGATGCTGAATGGTAGAAAAATATAGTGTATCTTTCTCGTCGAAAACAGCTTAGTTTAGTATCCATCTAGTCTTTTAAGCATTTGAAAAAAGTTCCATCTTGACATGTGTCTAAAAAAGAACTGTTGTCATAAAAAAAAGTTTCATCAAGTCATGGAATGATACACAACAAATCTAGAGGAAGAAAGAGAGAGAATGTGTGAGAGAGAAGACGACTAACATCATTACGACGTATAGCACCAAAATTGCAGGAGCGATGGTGGAAATGTCCACAACAGATTCCCCGGCATTTCTCGTGTTGGTGGATTTGAAGAGAATTTCTACGACCTTCTGGTAGGAGCTCATTCCATCCAGGGCCCCCGTATGCCAGTCCATAGCGCAGAACAATATGAAATGCACCACTATAAATCGAATTACAGTAGGCCATAGAAGGAGGCAGTGGAGAGGATGGAGCAACTGGTCGTATCCAATCTCCTTGGGCTTCTTCAGTATGTAGTCCACCTCTTCTCTCTTTCGAATCCTCCCCATCACCCACACAACGAACCGCAAACAAGACGGGAACAGGGTGTTCCCGACAAGAATATGAGGGATGATAAGGAGGAGGAGACCCGAATTCTTCCTGAAAATTATCATATTCTCGTTGGTCGGGATGAACCCACAATTGGCAAAGGACGAAACAGGTGTGAAGACAGCAAATGTCTCCTTCTGCAGCCCCTTGTTTTTCAATACATCTCTTGCACTTAAAATAACTCCTACATAAAGCAAGATGGCCATTGAGCCAATCACATGGACCACGATGAGATAAGCCAGGACCACGAATCCCAGGTACCTGACACATCTATACCGAAAATTTTCGTTCTCTGTCGAGGACAATCCTCCTGGCTCCGGCTGAGCCCCAACTCTGCTACGCCAAGTTCTGTGGCAATTGGGTCAACTTTGTTCCCGTTTCTGAACTAGATCTTCATGAGCTAGAGGTCTAGTATGGAAGTGAACACCTCTGAACCAATCAGCATTAGAAGTGTGATCACTATGAGTTGGGCATTGGAGAAAGCTTCCATCTCCACAGTCGACATGCTAGAAACTGTGACTGCGGAGACAGATGCGAAGAACAAATCTAGGTTCTTGGGCCTATGAGATGGATCCTTGGGATTTATAAGTCTCAGAAGTAAAACCCCAATAAATGACAATGAGACAAAATAAGAAAGCTGAAACCAAAAGGGCTTGACCCAGAAGATGAGAAACCTGAATGCACAGCCCACGGAGCTGCCAATGGACTGGCTCGAACAAATGAATTTCATGCATCGAACTCTTTTGCACAAGAGAAGAAGTGAAGCCCGCATCTTGAAGTGCGGATTAGTACTAGTCATGGCTGGTGCATTTAGAAGACATAGGGACTGAGTCGTGATCAGCGCATGGGAAAGTACAGGTAGGGGGTTTATATAGGAGGAGATGGCACCTAATAAGCTTTTCAGAGGTTGGCGCAAAAAGAAGAGGAAGAAAGAAAGAATGAAATAGCCGATGAAACTTAAAAAAATGTTCTTACTCTTTTCTTGTTTTTTAGTGGGGGAAGGAAATTCGGAGATCATCCAATTAGAGAGAAACAAGTACACCCGTGGAGACCAGTGTTAGAATTGATTGGGATTCCCGTGACCAAGCAATAAACTTATGAAAATAATACCTATAATTAAATGGGAAACCTCGGATGTGTTTCATTCGAATGGTCATGTCAATGGGAATGAATGGTCATGTCAATGGCAGTCTTCATTTATACTACTCGATATCCGGAGCCTGCCCGGTTTAATTGCACCCTATTCGAGATGGGAATTCTCAACAACTGAAGTAAACTGAGGGTACGTTTGATTGGAACTTTTAAGAGTAGGATATGTAGATTTTAGGGAAGAAGTTAGGGTTTAGATATAGGTGTTTGATTGGGAAGAAGTGGGTTTTAGGAAAGAATTTATGGTGTAATGGTATGGTTTTTAAATAAAGTAGAAAGTCAGGGGTATTCAATAACAAAAAATGCGGTTTCAATCATGAAACTATGTTTTTTTTTATAAATGTCCTTATCTTTTTTAAAAATTACAGAAAATACCATTAAAAGAAGTAAAGTTAGATTCTTTTGAGAGAAGATTTCCCAAAAGTAGAATCTAGCCTAAAAAAGGGCCGCCAAACAAGCCGTGAAAAAACTTCCATCGTGTACCCAAAAAACAAAGAATAAACTGTCATCCTGTCTATCATTCATTCCACTTTCCATGCCACGAGCCCAGGATTCACAGAAATTCCTCAAGAGAGATTCGCACTTGAGATATCGAAATAGGGACGACGAGGCTGCATGAGAGGAGAACACTGCGTCGTGCATGAATTAGAACCATGGTTTTAAAAATCAGACCGGCTGGCTGGTTCGACCGGAACTAGCCACTTTTTCGGTCCAGGTCGGCCGAGTCAGTTTAACCTGGCCGACCAGGCCCTGTTTTATAGCCCCCCCTGCCGCTGTCACCCCACCCCCCCCGCCACCCCCACGTGTCCCCCCTCTTTCCCCCCCTCTCTTCAGTCTTCCCCCCCTTTTCTGTCACCGTTGTTACCTTGCCCACACTGTCGCTGTCGCCCTGCCACCGCCATCCCCCATGTTCCCCCCTATCCCCCCCATTGCCGCCAACCCCCCTGGTGAGTCCCATCCCTCTCTCTCCTCGAGTTCTTTGGTTCGAGGGGGGGGATGCTTTAATATGATAACATCAGCAATCGGGTCAACTTAGGTTGATCTCCTATTGGACCTACCTGGTTAGAATTCTCGGTCGATGACCAGTCCAATTTTTAAAACCTTGATTAAAACAAGTTCTGGTAGTCTAGCGGCTCTAGCCTATCCATATTACTATCCTAGAATTATAGAAGGCTTGCAACTTCTGGGACCCATACACAACTGATCAATTGAAATCTAGGAAGTGTAGGATAAGAAAATAATGCAATTTTTTTATAGGATATCATCATCGTCATCGTACACCTTATCTTAACTATATGGGATCGGCGACATGGATTATATACTATATTTAACTCTTAGCAGAATCAAAATGGTACAAAATCCATACAAAAAAACATAGTGGTAAATTTTTATACTGGATGCCCTTCCTGAAGCAACTATCTGAAGAGGGCGACAATGATAAAGAGAATTTAACGTGATCATATTCATCATACACCTTTCCAATTATTTGGATTGGCTTGATGACATGATGAATGTATATAAAATATTAATGTAGTCATCTTCCATCACAAAGCTGATAACAATGAAAACGAGTATGCTTTTACATGGAGCATGACACAAGTTTTTTTATGGGACATGATTGAAAAAATAACAATTGTTGGAGGTACATGAATTGTGGTATGTAATAATGCATTTGTGCGTATGAAAACTTGTCAGCTGCATGTGCTAATGGACTCGATCGCTAATAATATTGACCAAGATATCCATTTATGTTATTGTCAGTCTATAATATATCTTCAAATCTCGGATCTATTATCTAGGTAATTAGTTCCATTAATAAAATGCATGATTTCCCCAGATACCCATCCTTGTCCCACCACTTGTGTTGCTTGTTGGTTGCTTGAATGTCGAAGGAAGAATATAAAGAGAATAAAACCAAGGAAACACTCATTATACCGTTGTTTTGCATGTTTCTCTTTTGTTTTAAGCCATACATACGACATTTGTGAATCAATTTACTAATGAATATCTCAAAAGAATCTATTAGCAAATGAAAGCTGAAAACGAAATCATCCACTAAATGCTAAGTCCTACTTGCACATCCATTATAGTTGAATCTCTTGAAGCCCAAACGGTAAATGCAAACACCCCTGATTAAGGTGTTCCAATTCTAAGGCTAAGCAAAGTGCCGCATTATATCCAAAATGCAAATGATATTTTGGGTACATAGTACAAGATACGGCCGTCTAATAGATTACAAACATAACTGCCAGCAAATATATTTTTATAATTAGGACCAAGATTAGAGATACCTTGAGCTAAAAAAACATTAGATACCCAATCCGAATCAAATCAGTGATGAGAGAAAGAGCATATAGACAGTACGCAGGTGCAACACGGTTTGGAGTGGTCAACTCTCAATCCGCCGACCAAACCCAACTCCCACGCTGGTAGAGTACGTGTACTTGTACATCATCCATTCCATTCATTCATCAACTTTTTGCCTTTCTTGTACCCTAAAAATGAATGAACTTATGCCTTCCTATTTTTATTTAGATAGTACAACATAAACATTTGATTGTGAATAAGTGAGATGGTGATTCAGGGAATAGAAAAAGGTTAGATGGTGCAAAGTCGAGTTCGGATCTGCTGGGCGCTAGTGAAGTTTCACTGGCCGTCGATCGTACGGAATCGACGGCGCACACGGACATAATGTGTGCTCGGTCAAAGATGCGTCTTTTGGCCAAGCGCACACGTTTTTCGTATGCATCGTCGATTCCGTACAATCGACGGCTGGTGAAACTTCACCAGCGGCCTCGATGGTGAAGCTTCACTAGCAGACCTGGTTCCATGCAAAGTCAGGGAACACAGGTCTCATACATGTTGCACTTCACTAATAATTACAACTTTTTTCCTGCCTCCGGTCTTGACCATATTAGTTTATATTATAATTTGTTTCTATCAAGCCCCAAATTTTCAGCCACGGATCAAAGTATATATTTTTAATTGCTGAAGACTTGAGGTGTTACAAATACATTGTCATTGACACCAATACAATATAAAATATATAATGATAATCAAATAGGATAAATTATTTGTAGATAAAATTCAGAATGAAAGATAATAATAATCTAATATATTATAATGGTCCAAAGTCATATGAACTTCCTCACTGCACCCAACTCTAATCCACTATCTTATATTCCTTATCTGTTGCTAAACCTGTATCAGATGGTGCATAAGTACTCCTAAAAATACTCACTAGAATGTAAAACCACAATAAAAATAAAGTAATGTAATCAATTATATGGTAAAAAGATAGAATATGAATAAAAGAAAGATCATATACAGTAACACGAATTGCTAAATTCAATTTCAGCTTTAAGGGAACATGACACCTGAGCGAAACAATCAAACTCCAAAACATGAATCACTTAGAACGATCCTTGGAGTAATGGATTTTTGGTATTAAGTAATTTAGTTATCACACTGTCAGCTTAGCCCATACTCTTTTAAGAGTTCTCGTATAACCCTACCATGAGCTCTAACAATGTGGGTACTATCGGTGTTCATAGACACAATGGTCGGAGAATATATAAGCCTTCTATGATGTTTAACAATCTAATTAAGTGTGTGGGGTGCCACAAAAGGGTTGTGAATGACCTCCCATAATCACAAAGATCATATAGGTCTAAGTCACAGTTATGGTTTTAATGAGCATACTATGATGCAAATATGTGATGTTCAATAGAAGAGAATATACAATAATTATTCATGAAACTCTTCAGGAAAGATCGCACCTTTAATCTTAAGGATCATACTGCAGATACTTCAAGTTAAGTAATGATGTAACATGGAAGAAAAAATCACTCTTACAGAACAGATGTCAAGATAATGATTCTAACTAGCAAACACTCATAAGAACAAGTGCTAATTCTTGAGGGAAATAACCCTTAATCAAAATGAAATAATTTATTAGAACACTTGCCAATTCCAAGTAAAGTAGCCAGAAGGTTTGAATAACGGGAAATTATGAAGACATGACATAAGGTTGCTTAACAATAGGATTAGAGAAATCTGGCCTCAGATTTTGTTGTACGTAAATAGGAAAGTTAGGAAAAGTGACAATTTTCTAAATCCAATAACATGGTCGTGTTGTGAACGTTACACACCCATTTTCATTGCTTCTGTACAGGGGTAGGCTCCAAGAGGAAGAATGACAAATTTCTGCCTGGCAAGTTTGGTCCCAGCAAGTGATCCTTCATTAATCACGTTGAAGGTAGTAACAGGCCGCATAATGGTCTTGTTTCCAGTAAGGTTGGTCATATGCTGATGACGACAATGATGTCTGGCACTGGCTTTGGCTTTGGTCTTACAAGCTGTAAGAGGAACTGCCACTATTTCATTTGCACCCGATTTTTGCTGGCAACAGCCCCACTCATCAATAGTTCCCTCAAGTGCTTGCACCATGAAATTGTCAGATTTAGTGGGTTCCGTAGGATTCTTCCCAACAGTATCACGTCCTCGGGCATGACTGGTGGCAATATCTTCCTTGCCAGGAAGAGGTTGTTCTGGAAGAAGTGGTTGTATGTAGGCTTCCGTGATAAAAGACTAATCACGAGGCATGAGATCATCGGGCTGGATGCCATGGTTGAAGCAGTCGAACTCCAAGTAGCACTTTTCGGCCTGAATTCCGGCCTCCACCTCCGCAAAATCAAGCATACACATAATAACTGTAGAACTACCGTCGAGCATGCTTTCAACTACCTCTTCACGTGGTGGCAATTCGTCCTCCGTGTCAGGGCCAGCTGTCATGGAAGGATTAGCCGGCACTGATGTTGCTTCCCCAAGATCAAGCTCATCCACATAGTTGAACACATCACTCAAAACGAAGTAGCCACCCACTTGTGGGGAAAAATAGAAGGACTGAGCAAAGTTTCTCATCAAATATTCATAGCGAGTGAGACATCCTGTCACATGAATACTGATTCCACCCTCATGTAACTCCTGAACATCTTCAATCTCTATTTATGTGCTCATGCTTTCATGGTGGAAAGACCGAATTTTCTCAGATATCCCTTGCAAAGTCGTGACGGAATGCATAGCACCATTGGGCTCAGGTCAGTTGAGCCGGCTTGAATCATGGTAGAACCTAAAAACTTCCTCCGGATTGGTGTAAAGAATGTAATAATACCGATCAATAAAGATTTTGCAAACCTCTTGTGTATAAACAGAGACTGTAGTCGAAGGAGACAGAGAAAAAACATCCATTTGCCACAGGCATTTCATCGAACATTCGATGGCCAATTGGAGAGGAATGTGCCTTTTGACACTCTGGCATTTCATCGAACAAGTGGTGGTCATCTGAAGACCATGGTGGTGTTTTGCGTCCATTTGACAGTGGCAGAACCGATGTCCACCGGAAGAGATCAGACCCCCTCGCCGGAGGGTCGATTGTTAGTGCCGCAGGTCCGGCGGCGGCCATGGTTGTCGCCCTCGTCATAGAAACCCAAGTTGGTTTTGCTCCAGTGGAGGTCATCCGGTGGGAAGCCCAAGGATTGGACTTCTCAAGGGTCCCCGTCGTGGCCGCCGTGGTCAAGGCGTTTGGCCATGGTGAGGGCGGATTTCCAGTCCTGGCCGAACTGAATGTGAACTTGGCCGTCGGAGCAGAAAGCTGGAGTCTTTGAGCGAGGGTCGACAGGTGGGTAACCGCGCTATGGCCAGCGAAGCGGCGGCGGCTGACTTGTGCACCCCCTGTGATGTCTTCCATCGGCCAACTGCGGTACCATCTAGATCTACGAACGCCCTAGTCCCCCTTGTGGTGGAGGTGCCATGGCGTGCAGTGGCGACTCGCATGGTACAGCACGGGGGAGGAGGTTGAATGGCAACCGGCGGTGCGGATATATGGCCGTAGAGGTTTTCGTACGCCGGCAAAGATTGCGGCGATAGTTGTAGATAGTAAGAACCAACAATGTCCGATTGCAACTGCTTTGATACCAATGTTGTGTCCCGGCATGGGATACGAACAGGGCCAGGTATCATGGCTGGAAAGGGGGAAAGAGACGAGGAAGAAAGAGTAAAAGAAGATTCAATTCTTATTGCATAAGCCCTAAAGGAGGGGGAAGACCTCCTTATAAAGGAAAATGGATGGGCTGGCCAGATGGCCCTAATTACCCACTAATTACGCCATTACATATTCAGTTACCCAAACGGGCTTGATTATACGATATTTGGTTTTATTCCAAAGGGAAACTAATTCTAGCAATTAAAGTAGATAATGCTGCCTAATTTAGATGGCGCACAATGGGTGTGTGATGTTTCACAACAGGTCGCGACTAGCATACTCGTATCATAATAATAATAGGTATGATGGGGTATCTGTTGGTTATATATGTGTGTGTGTATATATATATATATATATATATATATATATATATATATAGAGAGAGAGAGAGAGAGAGAGAGAGAGAGAGAGAGAACGGTTTACATGAGATTGTTCTCATATAAGGAGCATGAAGCCAAACTTTTGGGTCGTTAGATTCTGATTCGAACACGACTGCAAAATACCAAGTTCTACCGCTACAGAACACATAATAGATTTTATATACTAAATCAAAGGGTCGTAAGCATGGTCAGTCAATGGGAAGCTAGAGGAATATGTAATATATAACTATTCTGGCAGACACATAAACGAAATAAAGGTTTTGTCAATTCTCGTGCGGAAAAAGAGAATTGTGACTCATACATATATATGAGCGGTGTACTTAAATAATGCCTTACAAGTTGTAATAATTAATAATGGACAAAAAATTAATGTGAAGTCTAAGAAAGAAGCAACAATATATGACTCATGGTTTTTAGGTTTTTAGCATATTTTAGAGCATACAATAAACATTCAGATCAAATATGTGATCACAGCTGATCACTACAGTTGTATCAAACAACACATGATATATGTACTTCAAACAAGGCTTCTAAATACGTATACAAGAACATGAAGTCATAAACAATTCAATATCAGGAGCAACCACACGAATATTTGATTTCGAACTCAAAAGAACAGAAAATTGTAGAAATACAAAACTACAGGCATGATATTGCGAAAAAGCATCCTATATGGATTCATCATTCGAAAATTCTCGCTTCAGCCTTGCTTTCATCGTCTCAAACTCCTACGTCATTGCTCTGGTCTTAGAGAGAGAGAGAGAGAGAGAGAGAGAGAGAGAGAGATTTTTGGAGTCGAAAATTGTGGGAGAAAGAGGGTCGGCTGCTCTTTTTATAAACTCGTCCAAAGAGTTCTATTTCGAGTGGAGTTAGGGATCACACTCTCCTTCATGCCGATCCACTCTTAATCCAAGTATATCCCCTTCTAAAGTGGGACTACACAATTCTCTTCTAACGTCCTAGTAATTTGCATGCTATCCAATTCCCCTCTCGTGTCTATCCTATTTCATTTATACCTATTCATACTAATCCACTTCCAATTATATCTCGTCCAAAGAGATGTTATCAAAGTTAAATAGGAGTCCAGGTCTCCGGTTATCTATGCCAATCAGATTTCCTGCTGTCCATGCCGATCGGGTCTCTCAATAAAAAAAAATCTTATGAAGTACAACATAAACATTTGATTGCGAATAAGTGAGGTTGTGATTCAGGCAATAAAAAAGGTTAGATGGTGCAAAGTCAGGGAACACATGTCTCGTACATGTTGGACTTCACTAATAATTTAAAATCTTTTTTCCTGCCTCAAGTCTCAACCTTATTAGTGTCTGGTATAATCTGTTTCAACCTTCATGGTATTGTTTTGATTGAACTAATGCAATAATGCATAGCCAGAGAACTGCTAAAATTTAAGACCCAAATAATACAATGAATAAAAAAGAAATTGCTCAGGCGATCGATTTAGCTAACTTTATTGAAGGTGGAGGATAGGAGTAGGGTCAATTTTGATCTGTGTTGACCTTATCATGTGGATCTAAAAAATGCTTTTAAGATTCATAAAAATCTAATTCCGACAAATTGTTTTAGCTATATTACTATCGGTATGACCCACCCTGGTAACTGTAAGTGAGAGCACGAACTCTCTCTATGATGTTTGTAACTTTGTATACTGTTTGCGTCTTTATTTTTTGTTATGAATGAAAGAGGCAGTGCAAGTGAGGGATACGTAGCATGTATACATGTTATTTTATGTATAAGAGACATAACCATTTTCTTTCTCAACCATAATTTGATGGTCTTTTCAGATTCAATTACAATGGATAATAATCTTGATTAGCTACGTACGTATATTCTCTAGCTAGTTGCCATACTAATTACCACCTCTCTCTCTCTCTGGGATTCTTGAGTCTACGGAAGTTTTAGAATCAAGCTACTGTACAACGTCATATAACTTTTTGTCATGAGAAGCTGTACCTACCTGACGACTAATGTCTATTATTAGGGGCAGATAGACTTCATCTTTCTTTTGCTGTGAAGGTATTGGTGAGATTGCAATTTGCAAGTTGCAGCTGGGAAGAGAACCTGGTAACTTCCTTCTGATTTTAGCGCCAAAGAAACGGTGGGCATTATTGTACCTAAATATGTTCTAAATGAGGCAAAAGCAAGAGTAGAAAGAAGAAGAAAAGACAAATAACTGTTAATTAGAAAGGGAAACGTTAACTGATGAAGGCTGAAAGTTGCTGAATTATTGGGCTATTCAACTGCATACTCCCGGCCCTTTGTGGGTAAGGTTGGGTACGTTTTCGTGTACCCTCAACTTGCAATGTTGACTTTAGATGCGGCAAATGAACTCTAGGTGCGCATTATGCTGCTCCTTTCACTTTCTCTGCTGTAGATGGTCACTTTATCTCGTTGCGTAGGCCGTAGAATTTACAATTCTTGGCATGCTTACATTACTAAATTGACATCATTTGCCGTAAGGAATCCACATCAGAGAATAGTCGTAACTGTCACGGAACAAAAGAGCATACTTGGTTATTTAGAAAGCCCGGCGGCCAATTGAATAACTTGGTTACTTTGTGAAAGTAGAAATATTGTCTATAATAACAATCAAGACGTATTCATGATCACTTCGGGTTATATGACGACGGCAAGACTATTGGCCAATGATACGATCCTTTTGACTATATGAGAGCCCTATCCATTTGTCCTGTACTGTTCATGCACTGCATAGGGCAAGGAATCTCGTCCATTGTTGATACTAATAATTGCAATTTCTAATACAATGTTTGCGCTCCGTATTAGTACTAGAACATTTTAAATCAGACACTTATATGTCTACACTGTTCACACGTTTGGGATGCATATTGATGTCCAATGGTGAAGTAATTTGAGATTTTCTAAAAATAGAAAATCTCAAAAAGTAACCAGGATTTCTAGACAAGTAATAAAATACCCAAATTGATATCAACAATATCAGCACTATAAGTTAAAAAAAAGTCAGCGATTCAAGTGATTATCTCTCTTTCCTATATCTCTTTGTGTATGTTAGATGTTACACTGTTGAGATGAGCATGAGTTGTGACTTTGAATGCACTCGGGGTGAAGCATAGATATGAAAAGAAGCTATGTTGCGAGTTGTGACCTTCATTAACATTCTTATCTGTCGTTGGTAATCCATTATTTTGTATGAGGCATGACCGATTGTTGGCATCAATGTTGTAATGCCCCAATTTCAATAACACAATTTCATATAAATCGGAGTAAATCTTTACTGGCGGAAAATAATAAATATTTTATTAAAAACTCATAAACAATAGAGTCGAAGCTTAAGTCCATCAACATTAAAAAATACGATCAAATACATTGTTGGGGCATTACCTTTTAGAATCAATTTTCGAACATAACTTTAATTAAAACCACAATACTAGTAATTCGATTTAAATCATCAATTAAACAGCCGGGTTGATGCATACATGAGCCATAATAAAACTAATATCTTATTACAATAAATGTTCTTGACACACATGTGCTTAAATTTATTTAAAGTGACTTATATCTAAAAAGAAATTGCTCCTATTGCAGTTACTGTCTCTGGCTATCGTCCGCTTAATTCCCAATACTCCTAAGCCTATTCCTCATAACCTATGTCAAAAAAGGAAGCTAAATATGGACTACTCGGTAATAAAGTCATAATCAATAATCATGCATCAATATACAAAGCATACAATTGTAAGCTACAACAAGCATTAATTCATCATAACCATTTCTGTATATTTTGCATTCTCTCTATAACATTTTAATATTCTATTTCTTTTCATTGATCTACTCTCAAGGTCTAATACATAAGATCATTATCTTGTAGAACTCTTCCTTAGCACTTACTTTTTTCTTTTCGACTCCCATTTGTCACGCCCAAGAGATGAATCCTGAAACAAATTTATGATTATCCACATTTTGGGTATGCGAGCACCATGAACTTCATCGCAACCTTGTAAGCATTCATAATCTCTTGTGGATTCTTGGGCCACGAGGATGACTAATCATAGTCTGAGCTTATTCCTCATATTACTCTTGTGGCAAACGTGGATACTTTTTTAATTCTTATTTTGTTGGTCTATGATATGAACCATAATACTTTCATTATCTTTTTTTTCATCTCACTATGCCTTTCTATAGCTAGTGTAGATTTATGACATATTATCCATCCTTAAACACATTAGTTAATTATCTTAACTCTTATGGTTCCAAGACAATTCCCTAATTATAGTGTTATATCAGTTTTAAGGTATGATAGTCTTAAAACAATTCCTTATTATGAAATTCATTTATCTATTCTGTTGTCTTGCCCATCGACACAGTTTTGTGCCTATGGGTTTTGTTGGTGCACAAAACAGAAATTCTACTTCATTTTCTACTATACTTAAAATTCATGAGTATTATTGCCTTACGATTACTATAGTAAAACAAATATATATATAAATTATAATTCTTCTACTACTTTGGGCCATCAACACATGTTCATCGACACAATTTGGTGTCAGTGGTGATTGGTCGATGCCCCTTGACATATTCCAAATATGTCATATTCAATTTGATTCTATTAAATTTCAATTTATGCAAAGACAATTATAATAGTATTACATCATGCATAGAAACATCTTACAACATACTTTTTCATGAAATCATCATAATTCTTCTTGAAGGATGAAACCATAAACAATCACACATTATAACATTAAACTAACATGATTACATCTAAACAATTCATACTTTCATTTCAATTTTGCCTTACCTTGCAACGTTATGGATAAAAGCAAAGTATCAATCCTCCTTGTGCCATATCTTCCTTTCATAACTTGATAATCAAACATACAAGTCTTTCTATCATGACATAATATTCAAGTCATCTACTTTCATTCTAAAAATTATGTATTTTTATTCAAAACATGCATAATACAATAATACAACGTGATGCCCCTAGTTTATCATGGATACAACACCAAATATATGGTTTTTAGCTTTCCTATTTTGATTATGATGAGTAGATGCTGATAAACCTTCTCCTTCTTCTCCAACCTTCATGCCCTAATATCCTTCTTCTCCTTCAGCCTTTGAGATATATAAAAAGTGGCCTTAATGAATTATTAAGAACCTTTTTTATAATAAAAAATTAGGTTTAATTATATTTTGGAGTTGTAAGGACAAAACTACCCTTTAACCATTGACATATTTTTGTGTTGATAATAATATGTCGATGTTTACCTAAATTTAATTCCAATTACTTTTCAACTTACAATTTTTCTAGGTCTTATAAATGTACCCCCTTTGGTCATCTCATTGTTTCATTATTTTCATAGGTAAATAAGTATACAGACTAAAGCACTGCAATAAATTCCACTCCCTCCAGTCACTCTTAATTGAGACCGTCATGTAATTGATCAATTTTATTGAGATGTTCTGTTCACTATAAAATCCTAGGCTTAAAGAGCGACCGAGTCATGTTTGATCATGGAGGCCTCTCAACCTCGATCTAGGGTCGCTATCGGGCGGTCATCATCACCATCTCCGGCATTTTCTGGCCGCCCGGCCGGAGAATAATTAAGAAATGGTATTATCTAATTTTGTTAAGCTATTTTTGCTAATTGTCACAATTTCCTGTCATCCCTCTTTTAGGATTTGCATACGATTCTTTCTATTGAGGGACTCCATCTTGCATGTTTACATGAGCATTTCATTAGTAGTTATCGCTTTGCTTCCTAATCTCATTTACTCGTTTCTTTAATATGTACACATTTTTATGTTGTTTCAATTTTTTTGAACTCCTTATGAGCTAGTGCCTGCGAGCTTTGCAGGAAAATACTTGTAGTTTCTACCAAAGTGTCTTCACATTTTAATACAGGAGCCATATGGAAAACCAACTAAATGAAGATGGGTCAGAATAATACTCCCTCCATCCCATAGTAATTGCCCTATTTGTTATTTTCAAAATGAGTTAATTTTAGTTCCAATTGAAAAATGAAAAAGACTTAATATGGTGTACAGAGGGAGTATGTGATGGTGTATTGATATGATGAAGTGACTGATTTGGTATCAATGGAATTGGTGATGAGATCACAAATGACAAATAGGGGTTTGAGTTTCTCTAACTGTAAGGGATCAGCCTGCTATTTTTCAGCAAAAAATATCATTTCCAGTGAAAACACACATTTGTCAAAAGTCACCTTTTCTTCTTTTCTTTTTCGATTGTATAATACAGGCCCTCTTCACAACTTGATTTGGTCAAGGCCCATGCAATATTTCATTTACATTGACATGTATAATAATGGAGTATCAACGAAGCTTCCAAGCTTTACCTCCGTTCATGTTATATTTCTTTAGCCTTCCAAAGAGCATGACCAAGATAAGGATTAGCTTTCCATTGTTGCTCCATTTTCCCGCAAATCCGTAAGATGCGTCTTTGCAGAATCCGTCCTGGTTCAGCCGCCTTTGGCAACTGTAGCCGGTCGAGAATCCAACACTCCCGTATGCACTGTAACCATTTCAAAGTTGCATCGTTAGAATAAAAAAACCAGTAGAATGTAATTCATAATGACTTGTCATGAAATCGATGTGTCGAAATAGATCCATGGTCCTCCTTGGCCAATGAAATTTAATTGGAAAACTATATTTGTACAGCGGATCCCTACACATTTTCCATACACATATCCGCTGTAGAGCTATCACTGTCCAATTTAATTATTGCGACCATGTAGCCCCAGGATTTTGCCATTTAGGTAGGACCACATGGCCCCTTAAGGTTTTTATACTCCCTCAGACTGAAAAAAATAGTTACAGTGTGGAAAAATCAATTTTTTAGGCCATAGTGTCAGTGAAGCCCCAAGTGGGAAAAGGTATGCGGCTAAGAAAGAAGCCTAATTGTAACTTCTTTATCGGACACAATAGAGAAATGTATCTACCTTTTTTTGTTTTTTTAGAAAAAAAAGTATCTACCTTTTTTCGGAGGGACTATATAAGAAGGCCCCGGACACCTTATGCTTCCTTGCTCAGTTCTCTGTCTACGTCAACGTCTATGTTTGACACATCAGTATTACACGTTCATATTTTACACATGATTGCACGTGGGTTTCGCAGGAATTTTTTGAGCGATTTTGGGACCAGATAGCTTATAGACATACGTATAGAAATCAGGTAGGTCCCTGATTGTTAAATCTATGTTCTATGATGTTTGCATGATAAAGTAGAGTCAATTCTATAATAATGCAGAATTGTGACACTGAACTACCCCGTTTTTCTCTACCATTTTGTTACTTTATTTTACACACAGTCTCCACCTGATCACAAAGCCATCTTTTATTTCAAGTATTTAACTTGGAAAAATATACTTATCAAAATAGTGTATATCATTACATTGGCAACCCTAAACTCTGTTTTGTAGTTTTTTCTCTTTTAATGATCACAGAGAGAGAGAGAGAGCTTGCCTGATTACTTCGACAACGATATTTAGGACGCCGAAGTTCGCCGGATCATTGGAAATTTTGTTATTCTCAGTTATACATACGAGAATAATGAAGAAGGACAAATAAGATAACTGAGACATAATGAGGCTGTTGACCAACCCCACCCTTCTGGGTCGTTTTTTATCATCCAAAATAGGTAGAAATGAAGTGTACGGAGGAAGGTACCTGAAAAGATTGAGAGAAATAATTATACAATTAGTCAAACGTTTAGAAACCTCAGGTAAAAAATAAATAAATGCAATCAGGGAGTTGTTTACTTTTCAATGCATTACTCCTAACACACAAAGTGGTTGTGTTAATACATGACGATCCACGGAAAATGAAAAAGAAAATTGCTGTAAACTTATACAAGTCGGGTGACGTGCATCGAGGACAAAGTCGAGAGAGACAGGAGGGAGGAGTTGGGACACACGCAAGTTGCAATGACTGGTCCAGAAAATGAGTTGTGAGTCTGGCATCATGAGTCTTGTAGGATCGCTGATGCATATGCCACGACAAGGGAGAAAGGAGTCGCGAATGTGCTTTTGTAAAATAAAACAGCACCGTACGAAGCTGGAAACCAACGTTTGTCACGTGAGAATTTGAGGAAATCAAGAACTCTCGACCTGGAAAGCTAGAATCCACTTCCCAAATTACGTACGAAGAAGACTATATGCATATTTTAAAATACATGATACATCTGGACCATCTGGTAGTTAATGCACATGGAAGATAGCATATGGGGGCACATAGGAGAAATAACATCTTTTACAACACCCTTATATCTTATAAAAAAGAGTCTTACGACAGTCTTATAAATTCTTTAAGAACATCCATTTTTTTTTACGTGTGGTAAGTATTTCAGAACGGAGGTAGTATTACATGCAAACGTTTACTTTACACATACAAGAATCACGAAAAGGAAGCTCACTTTAGGTCCCTTTAGTCTTTTAGCATAAAAAGAACTAAAAAAATTAAGGTTCCACCTAGTCACTTAAAAAACAAAAGTTTCCAGAGTCATGGAATGAACAGACATATATAGAAGGAGAAAGGGAGAGACTAACATCATTACGACGTATAGCACCAAAATTGCAGAAGCGATGGTGGAAATGTCCACAACAGATTCCCCGGCATGTCTCGTGTTGGTGGATTGGAAAAGAATTCCGACGACCTTCTGGTAGGAGCTCATTCCATCCAGGGCCCTCGTATGCCAGTCCATAGCGCAGAACAATATGAACTGCACCAATATGAACCCAAGCACAGTAGGAAACAGAAGGAGGCAGTGGAGAGGCGGGAGCAACTGGTCGTATCCAATCTCCTTGGGCTTCTTCAGTATGTGGTCCACCTCCTCCCTCTTTCGAAACCTCCCCATCACCCACACAACCAACCTCAGACAAGACGGGAACAGGGTGTTCCCCACAAGTATCTGAGGGATGATAAGCAGGAGGAGACCCGAATTCTTCCTGAAAATTATCATATTTTCGTTGGTCGGGATGAACCCACAATTGGCAAAGGACGAAACAGATGTGAAGACAGCAAATGTCTCCTTCTGCAGCCCCTTGTTTTTCAATACATCTCTTGCACTTGAAATAACGCTTACATAAAGCAAGATGGCCATTGAGCCAATCACATGGATTACGATGAGATAAGCTAGGACCACGAATCCCAGGTACCTGACACATCTATACCTTAAATTTTCGCTCTCTGCCGAGGACAATCCTCCTGGCTCAGGCTGAGTGGGAGCTGGAACCAGCCCCAGCTCAACTACTTCATCAACATTAACTGTGCTAGTTGATATGTGGCCAAGTTCGGTGGAAAGAGGGTCAACTCTGTTTTCATTTCTCTCTGGCTTTATGAACCTGATCTTCATGATCTGGAGGTCTAGCATGGAAGTGAACACCTCTGCACCAACTAGCATTAGAAGTGTGATTACTATAAGTTGGGCATTGGAAAAGGCTTCCATCTCCACAGTCGACATGCTGGAAACTGTGACAGCGGAGACAGATGTAAAGAACAAGTCCAAGTTCTTGGGCCTATGTAATGGATCCTTGGGATGTAAAACTCTGAGAAGCAAAAAGCCGATAAAGGACAAGGAGACAAAGTAAGAAAGCTGAAACCAGAAGGGCTTGGCCCGGAAGATCAGAAACCTGAATGAAGAAGCTATGGGGTTGGCAACGGACTGGCTGAAACATATGAATTTCATGCAAGAAAGAGTGCAGAGATATCGAACTCTATTCCTTAAGCGATGAAGTGAAGTCCGCATGTTGAAGTGCGGATTAGTACTAGTCACATACACTTCATTTCCAGTGGATGCAGAAGACATGACTGACTAGTGAATGCTTGGGAAAGTTGATAGAGGATGGGGAGTTTATATAGGAGGAGATTAAATGCCAAATTAGCTACCCTAATCAGCTTTTGAAACTGGGTCAGAGAGATGAGAAAGACAAAGAGATAGCCGAAGAGATAATGGTTTCTGGGGGGGGGGACCTACTAGTATGCTAGTTCACCCAATTAGAGAAAAACAACTAACAAGACAATTAAGTCGCGCATGATCAAACAACAAACCTATGGGAATAATGCATGTAATAAAATGGGAAACTCCCTCCCTCGGATGTGCTCTATTCTACTAGTCAATTAAGTCGATGGAAATTAACAAAGTTCAGTTTTTACCGTTTATAGTTCATGGTAAAAAAAAAGGAAGTAAAACCATCTTCAGGTCTAGGGCTGTACAAAAAAACCCGACCCAACCCAACCTGGATGGAATCGACCCGACATTGACCCGGGTCTGGTCAGGTCGGATCCTATCTTGGGTAGGGTCAGTTCCAAGATTTACCCGTTTCTATCTCGGGTAGGGTCGGGTTTAGTTTTAAAATACCCAAGAACTGACCCTACCAAGATACACCATTTAAACCCCTAATTTTCTAATATATATAATTTTTTTTATTATTATAATTATAGAAATTATTTTATTAAAGATTTTTGTAATTATATTAATTATTTTATTAAAATCTCGGTTCCTATCTCGGGTTCTCGGGTATTGCGGGTTCTATCTCGGGTAGGGTCAGGTTTAGGAATCTCGGGTTTTATCTCGAGTAGGGTCAGGTTCTGCTATACCTGAGGCAACCCGACCCAAGATACAGCCCTACTCAAAACTCGGAGCCTTCCTGATTTGAGCCCATGCTAAGACCATGTGCAGAGTTATCCTATACAGTGGTAGCCTTTTTAGGCCTTTTGAGGCATGGGTGGGGACCCATGGATTAAATGGGGACTCATAGATTAAATAGTAGGGCCCATGGATCAAAACCAATGAAAATCATGGGCCCCACCCAAAGCGGGGTAAGCTGCCTAAAAAGGTGACTGGGCCATATTTTTTTGGGGAAATTATATAATAAATCATCAATTTTTTTCAAAATGAAGCACTGTAGCAAATATTTCCTTAATAAGTGCTCTGACAAGCCATGTAGGCGTCCGTGTGGCATGGGCGCTTGCATAACTTTTTTTTCTTCAAAACTAACCCGAAAGGCATCGGTTCACTCGGGTTAAAGGAGAAAAGCATCAGTTGAACTGACGCCTTTGAATGCCTTAATCATTTTTGTCCCATTTTAAATGGGCCGTCACTTCAACTATGCATCTCTCTCATTTCTAATCCGTTTTTGCCCTTTTTTATTCTTTCTTGTTTTTAGTGCTCTTTCTAGTCATCATGATATCACAAAGATATTGAGCCATCACGTACTATTTATAGTAGTCTTTGTGGTATTATTTCGATAAATAGCATGCGATTGATCAACATCTTTGTGATATCATAATGACTAAAAAGAACACTAAAAATAAGGAATAATTAAAAAAATGGGCAAAACGAATTAGAAATGAGAGATATGCATCGTTGAAGTGACGGCCCGTTTAAAATGAGACAAAAATGATGAAGGCACTCAAAGGTGTCAGTTTCGGGTTAGTTTAAAAAAAACCACGCAAGTGCCTGCACCACGTGGGCGCCTGCGTGACTTGTCGGAGCACCTATTCGGAAAATATTTGCTACAATGCTTCATTTTAGAAAAAAAAATTTTTGATGATTGATTATATAATTTCCCCTATTTTTTTCCCATGTGTATCTATTGTGGGCAACTAATGTATAAAAAACTAAAAAAATTTCCATTATGTTTGTCGTTTCGTTCCAGTTTCCATTCCAAGACTCGCGAGCATTCAATTCATGGTCAATTCAGAGTCTCAATAGGCACTTTTCAAGATAGAAGAATTTCAAGTACTGGAGCGGTCGCTTCATGCATACATTTGGACTAAGGCGGGGAAAAACCTATTCGACCATATTACCCGATCCGACCCGACCCGACCTTATTGCAAAATAGGGTCGGATGAGGTGCGGGTTTAAAAATTTTACCCAATTTAAAATAGGGTCAGGTAGGGTAATTACCCGAATTACCCGCACAACCCGATGTACCTATTATAAAATATTATAGTATATGTTTAATATTGAATAATCTAATTTTTAAAGATAATTTTATTTCTAAATCACCAAAAATCTTATATTAACTTATCTATATTAAAATTTAGTCAAATAAAGGTCAATTTTGACTTTTAAATACTAGATTAGCAAATAAAAGTACTTATTTTTTAAAAAAAAGTAGGGTTGGGTCATTCTCGACCCGACCCGACCGAAGTAGGGTTAGGGTCGGCCATTCTCGACCCTACTCATGAATAGGGACGGGTAATTATCCGACCCTATTTAAGTAAGGTAAATGGCGACTCGACCCTATTTTACCCGACCCGGCCCGATTTAGAGCCCTAATTTAGACCACTTGGTGTGGTCTAGCACCGCCTACACATGCTACTGCTATTGACATTAATTATTTTGAAAACGGCTGGGCCTCATCAACAATTTGCACTTGCATGACGCGAGCCATACACGTCTGACCAATTGAATCCTAGTGGTTTAGGATAAGAAACATAATGCACTTCTTCTTTTTTGTAAACTAGGACATGATTGGCGAATTAAGAATTAAATGTACATGATTCTACCAAAAAATAATTGAAGGTGCATGATTTCTGGTATGTTATACTAGAATTTCATGCCTAGAGAAACTAGAAGGCCACATATGTTGGTTATAATGCCTAATATTGTTGGCCAATATATCCATTCTGTTGTTGTCAGTCTATAATCCATGTTCAAATTTCATTAAAAAAGTCTATAATCCATGTTGGTTATAATGCCTAATATTGTTGGCCAATATATCCATTCTGTTGTTGTCAGTCTATATTCCATGTTCAAATTTCATTAAAAAAAAAGCCTTATGCCACCCCCCCCGGGTAACTATCTTATTTTTACCTTCTTGCTTAGCTTACTTGTTGGTTGTTTGAACGTGTAAGGAAGAATATAAAACAGAAAAACAGAGAGCAACACTCAACATAATTTTCATAATAGCATTTATAGTATATCTCATACATTTGATTTTTTTCGCATGCATTAAACAATAGCACATTAACTCTTAAATCTAAAATAGATCAATTTTGATGTATGTTGGTTTATCGACAAACTATCACCGACACACTATTGGTTGGGTGGGACTTTGTCGATGACCCAATAGTTCCAATTTCTTGGTTCTTTTTTTACTGTTATGTGAATCAACACTCAATGATCGCAATGTACATTCAAATAGAGCATGTTCATCATTTAACACTCAAGCATAAGGCCATATAAACAACATTCATTATATTCTATCTCAAATCTACGTTCATAACTATAGATCATATATCATACATCTTTTGTTTGTAATGTTCACTTTCCTTTGGCCTCCAGTAAGTTATCCATGGACTATATGTCTTTCTCTAGAGTCCAAATAAGTCATCCTCAAACAGAGAGAAGCTATTCATATTAAGGGTTCGCGTATAAAAAAGAAGTCTCCTGATTTAGTAAGATTTTGCACTACTATCGACACATTTTCATGTCGGTCAAAGTTTGTTAATTGTTCAAATTCTGTAATACGACCGACACTTCTCCATAGACCCATCCAGTTTGTCGATGACTCTTTGTTGGCCACTATGACTCTGTCTATATTTTAATTTTCACTTCCAAAGTGATTTATTCTCAAATCTTGATTTGTTTAGAGTTGTTACAAAAATTATCCAAAGAACTTAGATTATACTTCCTCCGTTCAATGAAGCTAGTCTGCATTGCAAAATGAGTTCAACTTATTGAACTAAGGCCCATACAACAAAACAAAATTCTCCCCTCTTCCCTTGTTTTTGGTGTTGAGGTTGCAAAGTCAGCTATGTAATGTACAACCCATTTTTTTCAAATCCAAACGAGCTTCATTGGATGGAGGGAGTGCATAACTAAAGGAGGAAGGGCCACTGCTCCAAAGCTTTATCAATCAAGTGTCCTCAAAGGTTTAATAATACATAATTTAGATTCAATTGCTGAAAGATTTTCTAGGTGATGAATTTACGTATCATGGGAAATAATTTACAGTATTTGTTACTTCAACTTATTGGCAAGCTGCAAGTTGCAACTAAAGTTATTAACAAGTCCAGCAAAACCAAGAATGAAGTTCTTGACAAGTTGCCAAAGTAAGTTCCTCCTTACTTTAGCCAACCAGAATGGTGACTTGCTTCTGCGTTATTGTCATTATATAAACTCGAAATGAGGAGCCTGCCATCTTAATTATTAGAAATAAGAAAGAAAAGACATATAACTGTCCGAGAGGGAAACAACATTGATGAAGGGTTGAAAGTTGTTGAATTATGGGACTATTTAACTGCATTCACGCGTAATGCTCGCACTGCATATATGCGATGTATGAATGCAAACTTGGAATCTACACTTTAGATGGGTTGAATATAGCTCTATTTTTAGGTTCTCTCTCTTTCTTTGGCATGGATGGTCATTATCTCATTAGATAGCATTTATTATTCTTCGCATAATTGTTTACTTTAGCACATTGACATTATTTGTTTTCCCGAAGGTCCTCTCGGAAATGGGCATGTGCAATCGGGAACCCCACAAGTCTGTTTAGTAAAAGATTGCAAACGAGTCAACCTTCAGTTTTTTTATATAGTACTAGGAGTGGTGTCCGTGCAAAATGCACGGACGAGTCCATAAATAAAAAGCGTAATAGTGCTTCCTCAATTATTCATTGACAAAGCTTAGCAAATTTGCTCTAATTATCTCAGAAAATTTGATAACTGGCCAGCAGGACTTCCAATCGGTATATCTGATTAAGCCTTTGTTCATCTTGGTGTTCACCTCTTGACAAAACTTCTTTAGAAATGGCTCCACTAAGCTACGTATGCATATTTAGGTATATGAACTTTGGTATTGCAGAACTATTCAGCAAGCTATGTAGTATATGTGTATAGGAGTTGAAGAAAGGGAATGATAAATTGAGAGTGATATTAATGGGATATCTTTTTATATTCTAGCCAAAAAAATGAGAGTGATATGTGAAATTTTCATGTCGATTCTGAAGTCTTCACCCATGGGGTCCATTATGCAGGAGTGGTTTTGCCATTGTAGGGGCCATCTTAGCTCTTGACATCAAACCCAAATGCCATGGGAACTCTTTTATCTGAGAGCTGAGTTGGAGGCTGAGTTGGACTACAAGGAAATGAAGATGGAGATAACTAAAAAATCAAAAAAGCATGGTATAGAAGCATGGATGGGCTAAAAAAACATAAAAAATGTCTAAAAACATCAATGAAGTAATTAAAGGGCATCCAGTTTATCAAAGGACTGATCCAAGTCATGAACTATAGCCTACAGGGTCCTCTGGGGCGGGTCCATTTTTGCACTGCCCAATTTTCCATAGTCCTAATTGGTGTAAATATATATCTCACTAGCCTTGTATAAAAAAACCAAAATGAATTTCTGTTATTTTCCCATCTGCTGTACAAACAATGAATAAAAATGAAAAAATATATATATTAGAGTCCACGTTTGAACCATAAGTAAAGGGCACCCAGCTTATCAAAGCAAAGAATTCAAGTTATGCACTAAAGAATCAGAGGGGAGATCCATCTTTGCACAAACCCAATTATCCGCATTCCTTGATTATGTAAAACATCACTAACCTGACATTCATATAAAATTCAAAATGGTTTTCTTTTATTTCCCCACCTCCTGTGCAAATATGAAAACATTTGGTCTGTACAAAAAACATGAATGTCTTCATCTGCACAAACAAATAAATTATCAATACATCCAATGTAAATGCATCAAGATTCCTGCCTTTGGAGCGGTAGTCTGGCGATATAGAATCACACTTTTCTCTATTTATCCTCTCCTGTACAAATAAACAAATAACAGGGCGAATGATTCATCTGCACAAACAACTCTAAAATCTTCATCTGTATATCTTCTAAATCTAAATTTGCCAGGCATTTTCTACGGTGCCATAGAATTAACCTTTGTATAAGAGCAAAGCTTTCAATCAGATGATTTAAGGGCAAGGCTTAAAAAGGTGCTAGCCAAACTCGAAACAATTATATATTTGTATGTTTCACATTTCCCTGCTTTGTACTGTAAGAGCAAGAAGTAATCAACTATGATGATTCTTCCTTGCAGAATTCCCCAGTGAAAGCCTCCTATGAGATGTAAACTTTAAGGCCGCTCTGCCCAAACTTCTTCCTCACTGCCTCCTCACCAATGGCCTTGGGCTCCACTGGATTTCCAGCCACATGAGCCGTCACATAAAACACATTTGCCGCCTTTTGTTCGATGAAGTCATCCCCGTGACATTCAACCCTTCCTTCTTGATTGTGCGCGTCACATCGGCCAACAAGCGTGCTTCATCCTGAAAATCACACCCTATTCAGAAGCCAAACCCCGGATATTGTTTGTTGACCTTCTGGTAAAAAGTCACTCAAAGGAAAACAATAAGAACATTAACACTAAAGCTGCTCAGGAAGGGACAACTTCTATGAGTAAGTTAATACATTTCTAGATTAATCCCACAGTTAATACATTTATGCATTCATCGCACATACAAAGTGTTGATCATAAAAATCTGACCTCCAACTCTCATTTTTATGGATCATTTTCTTTACAAGAATTTGGCTTCACGAACGTAGTTGGTCAAATAAGAGGCGTGCAACCACTTGTATTGAGAAAATGCTATTCAAATGCTCAATTGCATTAATAGGAGTATTAAGATAATGCTTCTCAAAACAACAAAAAACCAATCGAGGTATAATCATTTTCTTTACCTCAAATGTTCTTCTATGGATTGCGGCTTGCAAAAACTTGATCAATCGCTCTTTTTCACCCTCTGAGCTGATGGGAGATCCATCTTCATGCCTGATGGAGAATTCCTGTAGCAAGCGTATGCCAACAATCAACATTGTTATTTCTGTTTATATCAAACACTCCTGTATTATCCTTCCAAACTACGTTGAACAAATAGATAAAAAGGTAAAATCTGACATACTTTTCGAGGCCAAACTATTCCCATTCTCCTCTAAGAGGTAACTATTCTGATTGTTCCTGCCCCTGCAAAAGGAATTTGAACCAGGAAAAAGAATTTACAAAAATCCAAACATTATGTAAAATTGTTCCTTCTGATTTATTTTGAACAGCCCTGAAACAACAAGAGAAATAATCAAATGCATTTCATTCCAACAGCTAGAGGGTAAAGAGAAATAGAAGAAAAACCTAAAGTTTAAATAATAAAAGAAGGCACACCATTTATAAGCAACTATTGGAACATGAAGAGTTGAATAAAGCTAATTTTTAACCCTTAGTACCACCAAAGTAGGACGTCCAATGGCTTTAGGGTAAGTTTGAAATGGCAAGTGAGGCGCCATGAGTAATCATTATTGGGCGGTGTGAATAAATCTTAATTATCATTTACTTACCATGTTGATGTTGCCAAATATACACAGTTGCTGAATACAAAACCGTGTTTCATGGTATGTGAACGGACATCTTTGAATATTGGCAAGGCAGCAGGTCACTTAATCAACGCCAAACTGTAGCTGTTAATGCTCTCAATCAAGGCCAAAAATTGAAACTCAAAAGTCACAGCGTCAACTAAGGCAATTCCTAAACCTTACTTTAGTTAGCACAAATGCAGTCCTTAATTACCTCAATTAGCTATCTACTCTACGAAATATACCGCCACAACCCGACCTTTTTTACAGGTGATCTGCATACCGTAAATAGCAAGGGCATTATCGGCAGGAGGTGGCAAAGTGTCTCGTCCTCAGTGAAATTCCATGTTTGTCCCCAAATAAATCAATTCATCCAATTACAATTAAAACTTTAACACAGAATTAAAGCAATTTAGAGGGTTATTAGTCGGGAATTCCGTATCAAAAATCAAAATTCGGTCGGCGCTTTTTATAGTAATTATTATATATTCTTGATTCTTGATTGATTAGAGTTTAAAGGGTTGTGAATTTACATGATGGGTTGCATTAATAGTCTACACCAACAGGCCTCTCAGTTATCACTTGCCACTTGTTTATTTTCATAAGAAAAGTTTACTTAATTTATTTCCAAATCAGATTCCTCAAATTCATAGAAGTGATCAGCCTAAAATGAACAGTGAGTGTGTTCGTTTGTGTTTAATCTTTACTGCGTTTTTTTTTTTTTTTGCATAATCTACTGTCATATTGCTGTCCGAATCCTGTTTTTTGTAAGTCCCACATTTCATTTACCGTAATGGTAGAGATACCCATTACGTATTTTTCTCACAGGCTTGTTCTGAAGAAGCTATACATTATAGGAAAGCTGACGAAATTCAGCAAAGAATTTTGAACAAATCCGAAATGAAATTGTATTGATATTTTCAAACAGCTATAGTTCTAGCTTGAATCCACAAGCTAGGCTCCGAATCCACGAAGACTGATTACAAACTGAATCCACAGTTCTCAAATGAAAAAAATGAAAACAGAGCCTCTGTTTCTGAAGAACCAGAGATCCAGAATTTTAGGAGAATTCAGATCACAACTAACTGCAAAGAAAATGAAGAAAAAACCTATTTATAGTTTTACATGCCGTTCAAATTCAAACGGTAACTTCAGGCGGGAATGGATGAATATTGACTAAATTGCCCCCGAGAGATTTCAAATGCTGCAGACTACTGTAGCTGGCTGTAGTTGCATCAATTCTCTCCGTCTGAAGAACAAACTCGTCCTCGAGTTGAAGAAGACATATCAGGTGCATGATAAGCAAAAATATCAGCCACATTGAATGTCTTAGAAATAGTAAAATGAGGGGGAAGATCCACAATGTAAGCATTATCACCCAATTTCTTTAGAATCTTGAAAGGACCATACTTCTTAGGATTAAGCTTGCTAAATTGTCCAGCTGGTAAACGCTCCTTACGCAAATGAACCATAACTAAATCGCCTTCGGCAAAGATCTGCTCACGGCGAAATTGGTCAGCATAACATTTATAACGAGAAGTAGCGTCCAGTAAATGTTGACGAACTTCTTGATTCAGGGCCTGTCGTTGAGTCAAGGTATTAAAAGCAGAAACATTATCACCAGAGGTTTTAGGCAGTAAAGGAAGATCTACAGGAAAACGTGGAATCCAGCCATAAACAATTGCGAAAGGAGATCGACCCGTTGATCGGTTAACAGAAGAATTGAATGCAAATTCTGCTTGAGATAGGCATTGATCCCACTGCTTTGGATGATTACCCGAGAGACAACGTAATAAACTGCCCAAAGAACGATTAATAACCTCAGTTTGGCCATCCGTCTGAGGATGGCAAGTGGAACTAAACTGGAGTTTGGTATCAAGACGACGCCACAGGGTTTTCCAGAATTGACTCAAAAAACGACTATCTCGATCAGATGTTATAGAACGAGGCACCCCGAAATGACGAACAATGGAGTCGAAGAAAAGATCTGCTATGCGAGTTGCATCTGCAGTTTTCTTACAAGCAGAGAATTTTGCCATTTTTGAAAATCTGTCGACAACCACATAAATGGAATCAAATCCCTTCTTTGTTCTAGGTAGACCAAGGATGAAATCCATGGATAAATCCTCCCAAGGAGCTTGCGGAATCGGAAGAGGAGAGTATAAACCTGTATTTTGAACATGACCTTTGGACTGCTGACACACATAGCACTGCTGAACAAACCGGCGAACATCTCTTCTAACAGAAGGCCAAAAGAATCGATCACGAAGCAAATGCAATGTTTTATCTTGGCCAAAATGTCCAGCCAGTCCTCCTTGGTGAAGGTCAGAAATAATCTGCTGACGAAGTGAACTATCTGGAATACATAGCTGATTGCCTTTGTAAAGATAGCCATCATTCAACAAATAATCCTCAAATCGATTATTCTGGATAATACAGTTTTGCCAAATTGTACTGAAATCAGAATCAGAAGAATATAAGTCACGAAGGCATTCAAATCCAAACACTTGAAGTTTGGATGTTTGCAACAGAGTCACTTTGCGACTTAGAGCATCAGCTACACGATTGAGATGACCTGATTTATGACGAATAACAAAAGAATAATCTTGTAATTCAGCAACCCATTTAGCATACATGCGATCAAGCTTAGACTGGCTATTTAAATAGCGCAAGGACTGATGATCTGTATGAACTATGAATTCATTATGTACCAAATAATGACGCCAATGTTTGATAGCTTGGATGAGAGCAAAGAGTTCAAGCTTATAGGTATTCCATTTCTGTCGAGCAGAGTTAAGTTTCTCACTGAAAAATGCAATCGGGCGACCATTTTGGCTCAAAACAGCACCAATGCCAACACTTGAAGCATCACACTCAATTTCAAATACCTTGTCAAAATCTGGCAGAGCCAAAATAGGAGCAGTAACAAGGCAATTTTTAATCAGTTCAAAACTAGTAGTAGCAGCAGGATTCCAGGAGAACTGATTTTTTTTAAGGCAGTCAGTCATAGGAGCAGTAATAGTACTGAAATCACGAACAAATCGTCGATAAAAAGAAGCCAAACCTAAGAAACTTCGCAATTGTGTAACTGACTGAGGTAAAGGCCAATCCCGAATAGCAGCTATTTTTGATTCATCCACATGGATTCCAGAAGAACTGACGACATATCCAAGGAATACCAATTTAGAAGTAAGGAAACAACACTTTTTAAAATTGAGGAAAAGACTGTTTAATTGAAGCACTTCAAAAACTGATCGCAGATGGAGGAAATGCTCCTCTTCTTCCTTGCTGTAAATCAGTATATCATCGAAATAGACGACCACATATTTGCCTAAAAAAGGTTTAAGAACTTGTGTCATAAGACGCATGAAAGTGCTCGGAGCATTCGATAAACCAAACGGCATCACAAGCCATTCGTATAAACCATCTTTAGTCTTGAAAGCCGTTTTCCATTCGTCCCCGGGACGTATACGAATCTGATGGTACCCACTCTTTAAATCCAGTTTAGAAAAGATTTTAGATCCATGAAGCTGATCCAACATATCCTCTAATCTTGGAATTGGGAAACGGTACTTGACAGTAATTTTATTCACAGCTCGGCTATCAACACACATACGCCAGCTACCGTCTTTTTTTGGCACAAGGAGTGATGGTACAGCGCATGGACTTAAACTTTCACGAATCAATCCCTTTTGTAATAATTCATCAATTTGCTGCTGGAGAATGGCATGCTCCTTTGGATTCATCCGATAGTGGGGTAGATTTGGAAGAGAAGAACCAACTTGAAAATCAATGCAATGCTGAATGTTACGCATAGGTGGAAGAGAATCTGGGAGTTCTTCGGCCATAATACTCTGAAATTCCTCCAAAAGTTGTTGCAGCTGAATGGAAGAAATAGTATTTGGATAATAAGAAGCCAAATCTGTCATTAAAGTGACAAGAACATATACTGATGAAGCTTGTTTAACATCCTTTCGAATATTCTGCACAAACATTACAGGCTTCACATCTTGTCTTTTTTGTTTCCGAGAGAAACGAGAATTTTCGCCAAGTTTAACAACAGAAGAATTCATTGCAGGAAAATTGTCAGAGCATGATGGAGTAGAACTATTAACAGAAGAATGAGAATCAGAAAGAGTACTTTGTGCCATATCAATTGGCTGTGATACTGATTTACTCTCAGACCGTGCAGAAGACTTTAAGTGTTTAGCAGTACTCATAGGATGAAGAACTATCCGTATACCTTGATGATTGAATGAATATGTATTATTCCTGCCATCATGAATTGAACCAACATCATACTGCCATGGACGTCCAAGAAGAATTTGGCATGCAGTCATATCCAAAACATCACAAACAAGAGTGGTTTTATAATGTTTTCCAATGGAAAATGGAACATGACATTGATCTGTAATTTTAACCTCACCAACATCTTTCACCCAACCAATAGAGTAAGGCTGTGGGTGTTTAGTAGTTGGCAATTTCAGTTTTGTCACCATATCACGAGCAATGATATTTTCGCAACTCCCACCATCAATTATCACATTGCAGACCCTGTTGTTAACAGTTCCTTGAGTCAAAAATAGGCTATGTCTTTGAGCAGATAATTCAGACTTAGCAGAATACATGAGGTTCCTAATAACCAAAACAAAAGACTGGTCCTCCCAACTAACACCTTCATCTCCCAGAACTTCTTCAATTTCACCCTCTGGAATAACAGTCTCTGAATTTTCACTTTCCTCATGACCATGAACTGTCACCATTGCAGTAGTTTGTGGTTGCTTTCTTCGGAGAGGGCAATCAGATGAAATATGACCAGGTTGCCGACACTTATAACATATAGTAGTAGCTGGATATGCATAAGGATTTGGCTCAGAATTAGAGACTTGAGAGGACTTCTTTTGGATAGGTTTATTAGCTGTTGTTTGAACATTATTCACAGAGGCTACATCTTGCACTATTGTTTTCACACGATTGCTAGAAAAATCAAGATTTTGTCGTTGATTAATCCAATTACGTCCATGATTCTGTCCCAAAATAAATTCATGACGAAGAGCAGCCTGAATTGCTTCTGTCAAAGTTCTGAGTGGCTGACTAGCCAATTTTTCCTGTAAAAGAGGCTTCAAACCACCAGTGAATCTGGTTGTTACCTGTCCTTCAGTTTCATTCAGATTGTTCCGAGCTCGCAGTTTTTGAAACTCTGATGTATACTCAGAAACAGTTTTATTTCCTTGCCTGCAAGCTTGAAACTGCTTATACAACACTTGTTCAAAATCTACAGGAAGAAATCTATCACGCATCAAATTTTTCATCCTAATCCAGGATTTAATAGGATGTCGTCCCTGATTTATTCGATCTTGTTGAACCTGACTCCACCAAGCAGAAGCTCCACCCCTCAGTTTACAGGATATTAATCTTACTTTCATATCTTCAGGAACTTCCATACATTCAAAATAATTCTCAATTTCAAACATCCAATCCAGAAATTCCTCTATATCCATCTGACCATTATAAACTGGTAATGTCAATTTAGGAAGAAATCGGTAGGGTTCTCGATCCATACCTCGTTGAAATTCTCGATTTCCTGCTGGATCCACTCGTACCCGTTCCTCCTGTTCTTCTTCACTGGAGTAATTAAGATTTTGATCAACCACAGGAACAGCTCCATGCAATGACTCTCTCTGAACAGCATTTCCTCGATTTCTCCTATTTCTGCCGTGATCCGCCATATGTGGTCTAGCATGCTCTGCAACTTGTGGTCTCAGCTGGTTCAGACTTAACTGCTGTAAAATCTGCAAAGTTTGTTGCTGTAGTTGTAGCATTTGAGCCATAAACTGCTCCATCCTCGATTCTTCACCAGGACCTTGGTTCGCCATGAAAGGAACTCCAGAACCTCGCTCTGATACCAAATTGACGAAATTCAGCAAAGAATTTTGAACAAATCCGAAATGAAATTGTATTGATATTTTCAAACAGCTATAGTTCTAGCTTGAATCCACAAGCTAGGCTCCGAATCCACGAAGACTGATTACAAACTGAATCCACAGTTCTCAAATGAAAAAAATGAAAACAGAGCCTCTGTTTCTGAAGAACCAGAGATCCAGAATTTTAGGAGAATTCAGATCACAACTAACTGCAAAGAAAATGAAGAAAAAACCTATTTATAGTTTTACATGCCGTTCAAATTCAAACGGTAACTTCAGGCGGGAATGGATGAATATTGACTAAATTGCCCCCGAGAGATTTCAAATGCTGCAGACTACTGTAGCTGGCTGTAGTTGCATCAAAAGCCCTCAAAATTTGTTGTTCTAACAGAGGACTACTGTACAGAATCTCTACCCTGTATGTTCTGCTATGAGTATGAGGTTCTCTCAACGAAGCTTCCAAGCTTTACCACCGTTCATGTTGAACTTCTTAAGCCTGCCGAAGAACATGACGAAGATGAGCATCAACTTTCCCTTGCCGCTCCATCTCCCCACGAATCCGTATGAAGCATTTTTGCAATAGGTATCATTCTTCAGCCGCCTTTGGCAACTGTACCCAGTTGAGAATCCCACATTCCCGTATGCACTGCAAAATTTCGTCATGAATAGAATCAGTTTACATCACAAGAAGGCAATAATGATAAATTAAACGCTGTCCGAGTATTTGCGTCCCATTCTATTCATCTATTGTCGCAGCTACATCAAATGATAGTAGAATTGCTGTATATGGTTGGAACAGCTTGTTACCATCCGGTCATTTAGTTGCCTGGTGTACACCTCTCTCTCTCTCTCTCTCTCAGCTCTATTATTGAGAGTCGTGCGCGAGATGTATGGTTACTTGATGCAAATGATAACGGTACACCAAACACATACACCCGTGTTAGAGAGCGAAAAAGTGAACTATTTGAGGCCCACTTTCACTGCCCAACTACCTCATAGGTTTATGGGTTTGGTGTAGATATTCGGTGTATAATTATCATCTTACTTGATGAGCCGGCCAATCATGATTTCAAGCTGACCTTATAGAGATCTCAAACATTCTTCTCTCTGTTACCCCGCATGCCCAAACTGCTGGAATGAGACGCACTGGTCCATTTCAGGCTTTCAGCTTAAAATCTTGCCAAGTGGTTTGCACATGGTTTTCTGCCGCCGCCAGAATTTCTTCCTAATCCTAACATAACGCGTCTAAACCGTGTATCTCTTGCCACTGTTTCCATGGGGCACCCATTTCCAGAAGCTCCTCACTTAAGTAGGGTCGGTCAGATTTTTTTCTCAAGTTTCTTGATCATGTCTGTTCTTTAGAATATCAAAATGGTCGTTTATAAACTGAAAGTGGACAGAACAGAGCGAATAGAAATCTGGAACTTGCCTGATGACTTCGAGGACGATGTTGAACGGACAGAAGTTCAAAGGATCCTCTGCCATCTTTTCATTCTCTGCGATGCAGACGAGGATGATGCAGATAGACAAGTAAGAGAGCTGAGACAAAACGAGGCTGTGGACAAGTCCCATTCCTTTAGAGAAGGTTTCTTATCATTCACCACCGGCAGGAACGATGTATAGGGAGGCAGATACCTGGAATAAGGAAAAAAACAATCTAATTACGCAATCATTGATTAAGATAATTGTAGATTACCTTCTATTCAAGTCATATTTGATGAAAGAAATTATGTTCTCCCATTTTAGAGTATATATATTTCAATCACTTCATTACAAGTCCTCCATTGGCAGACGCCAATAATGAAAAGGAGTGCGCCATGATTATAAAAATTATACAAGGACGTGGCTGTTTTCTAGTTAAGTTTTTTATGGCCCGTGAGGGGTCTATTTTGATTCTACGAAGTTTAGAAATCGAATTTATACACACTAAGAAATGTGGCCACAATGAACTCAATCAAACGCGCCAACTAGAGTGTACGAGAAACACGATAAGACACAGGCACTGAACCCCGAGAAACGCATGCAGATGACCAGTCGTAAGATAAATGCAGATAGTCGTAACAGAGAGAGAGAGAGAGAGAGAGAGAGAGAGAGAGAGAGAGAGAGAGAGAGAGAGAGCTAACGTACATCATTACAACGAAAAGGACCAAAATTGAAGGAGCCAGGGTGGAGATGTCGACAACAGATTCACCAGCATGCCTGGTGTTGGTGGATTGAAACAAAGCTCCCACGACCTTCTGGTAGGAGCTCATCCCGCTCAGGGCCTCCGAATGCCACTCCATAGAGCTCAACATTATCAACTGCACCAGTATGAAACTAATGGCCGTCGGACCCAGGAACAGACAATGAAGAGGTTGGAGCAGTTGATCGTACCCAACATCCTCTGGTGCCTTCAATATATGATCCAACTCCTGTCTTTTCCTAATCTTGGACAGCACCCAGACCAAAAATCTTAGGCAAGCTGGAAACAGAGTGTTGCCGAGCAGAATCTGAGGAATAATCATCAGAAGAAGCCCGGAATTCTTTCTAAAGACCACCATGTTCTCGTTAGTAGGAATGAAACCAGCATTCGAGAAGGAGGAGACGGTCGTGAAAACGGCAAATGTCTGCCTCTGAATCCCCTTGTTTTCAAGTACCTCTCTTGCGCTCTCAACGAAGCTTACATATAAGAATACTAGCAACGAACCAGTCACATGAATTACTAGAAGATAGCCCAGTACCAAGAAGCTTAGGAACATGACGCAATTGTACCTCAGTTCCTGGCCCGCCATAGACGACACAAAATCCGACCTGTCGAGCTTCGAATGATCAGCGGGAACTACGACCAACCCCAACTCCATATTCACGGCCTCTTCTACATGGAATTGATTGCTACTGAAGGAACTGAGCTCAGAGCTGACAGAGTCGACTCTATTCTCTTTCAGCTCTGTTTTTTTTAACTTGGCCTTGATGTGCTGCAGGTTGAGCATGGACTTGAAGGCCTCTCCGCCGAACAACATCAGAATTGTGAGGACCATGAGTTGGGCATTGGAGAAAACCTCCATTTCGATGGTCGACATACTAGAAACTGTAACGGCGGAGGCGGAGGTGAAGAACAAGTCCAAATCTTGGGGAGTATTGGATGAGTCCTTTGGACCCAAAAGTTTGAGTAGTAAGAAACCGACAACGGAGATGGAACTATAATAGAAGAGTTGAATCCAATAGGGGTGCACTCGGAAGAGTATGAACCTGTATGAACAGGCCATGCAACTTCTCACAGACCTGCTAAAAGATATGAATTTCACGAAGGCAAGAGTAGAGACATATTGAAATCGCTTGGAAAAGAAGCAAACCAGGGCTGTTTGCATCCTGCTGAGGGAATTACTGTAGATGGAAGGGAAATACATTGCAAGAGTTGGAAAACATAGCAGGGAAGGAGGGGGTTATATAGAAGGAGAAAGCATACTCCTTTACAGATGGCTCGGATCGCCTGCCTTGGCTGGACTCAAGCGGGAGAGAGTAGGGAGTGGGCATCGGAATGGCCATTGATGAGGAGAGGGGCACGAAAATGGGACCTGTTGATAGGCGGGGTGAGGAGGATCAATCAATTTCAGGCGTGCTTCTTGCCCAATAGGTGTTAGACGTGTGGAAACGCAAGTGAGATTAGCATCATTCTTTCTTCTTCTAAACGACTTTTCTGATTGATCTGCCTCTTCTAGTGGTGTGGCCTCTCTTCTAACCTCACTTGCGTTGCCACACGTGACACGTCTGATTGATTGAAGAATGAAATGGTCCCTGACCCTTTTGTGTGTCAGTGAAGAGAAAGACAGAGAGTGAGAGAGAGCATGCAAAACAAAACGCGTTAGAAGATCCACCGAGGACCATCATATATCCACCATATGTGGGAGAAGTTATTACCTGCGCGCCGCGCATGGTAACAGTGTGCTCATCACCAATGGGTGATGAGCACGTCTCCCTGCTCAAGGGTCCTTTGGGGCAATCATTACAAGCAGGGGAGAGGTGCCCATCACCCATTGGTGATGAGCACACTATTCCCCCTGCGCGGCGCGTAGCCAATAATTTTCCCATATGTGGAGGCGGGACAATAGCCACAGAGGCCTTTAGCCTTTAGGGGGCTCTGGCGGGGCAGCCATGTGCTCGGTTTCCTACGGCAGGTGGCAACGTCAGAACTGACAAGCAGAGTAATTGGATGCCGAGGTTGTTACATGCCTAACTGATTCCGAATGCCTTATTTTCTGTGAACGTGGCCAGTTTACGTCTATTGTCAAAAATTTAAATAAAAATATATAAATACTCCGTCCCATGGCTGCATTTAGAAAAGTACGGATCAGGTGGCTGGATGTGCAATAGATGCTCATGAGCGTGCATGTGCAGTAAATTGCTGTTGGCCCAACAGGCCAATAAATTTGCCTCAATTTTAAATGCGGCCAAGTTTTTTTAAACAGAGTGAGTACCTAGTTTCTGTCAGAATGAACGCACAATTTGATTATGGTATCTGTTCAATGCAAAGAATTTGATTATGATTTTTTTCTGATATTTAATTTCATTATGGTTTATGGTTTACTTGTTAAGAACACGTTCACTTCTCCATTCTCGCTTTAGGAAGTATAAAGCTAGATATGTGGCCAGTGGTTGTAGATGAACAAAAATATGTCATTGTTCATACAAAAATGGCAGAACTATTCCTCGCATGCCGTGAAATGTTTCATATGCTGATGGCGCCGAATTGTTGATGAGCTTACCAATTGCTGAAGATCGTTTGCAAATTACAGAGAAAAGCAGAGCATCGTGCAGAACTTTATTTCAGGAGGTGAAAGAGAGTGAAAGACCAAAAGAGACATGTTTGTTACAATCAGTTAGTGTTGAAAGCGTAGGCATTTAAGGAAGATGTAAAGTGAAAAGTCTTAAGAGGGCACGGCAGTTAAGTTTGTTAGTGTTGTAAGTGAGGGACATTTCTGTAATAGCAGTAAACTACTCTGCTATAAATAAGCCTGCGAGCTCATAGTTTTTGCAGTTTTAGTTTGATTTCAAATTTCGAATTAGCTAAAACTCCGGAGAGGATTCTCCTAGAGGTGAGTGGACTCTCGCCCATTTCTGTATTCTCTTTCATTCTGTAATTGTGGTTTCGGTTAATGCAAAGTCAATTTGTTGCAATTTGATTGTCAACTTCTGTGGATATGTGTTTGTGATAATGTCTCTGTGAGCTGTTGGATTGTGTACGAATTTTGTTCCATCATTTTGGTATCAGAGCCAGCTTTCTCGCAGTTGAACATGGCTGCTAGAGGTTTTGGTGGTGATTTGGATGTCCAGCAACAGATATTGACTACGATGCAACAAGTCTTACAGAAATTAGAGCAAATGACTGTGGGAATGGTACCTCCGCAAATCTCGGTCACAGATCTGAGAAATGCTGCTGTAAATCAAGGAGTTCCAGCTGGTTCTATTCGAAGAAATGGAAGAACAGATCATTCTGGAGATGATGAATCAGAAGAGGAAGGTGACCTTCCTGAACCTCAAGTAAGATTTCAGTATGTTCGAAGAAATAGATCTGACAGGACAGCAAATCAACCATATCATGTGGATAGAGGAGATGTAGGTATGTCTCAGAATTCTCGTCATTTTCAACCTAAACTTGATCTTCAAGAATTTGATGGAATGATGCACATGGAAGACTTTCTCGACTGGCTTGTTTCTATTGAAAGATACTTTGATGGAATGGAGGTTCCTCCTGAAAAGCAAGTTAAAGTTGTGGCATACAAACTAAAAGGAGGAGCATCTGCTTGGTGGGAACGTGTGCAAATGGTAAGGAGACAGATAGGCAAATCTCCTGTGAGGGGTTGGAATAAAATGAAACAACTGTTGAGGGCACAGTATTTGCCTTTAGATTTTGAACAGGTTTTGTTTCAAAAATATCAAAACTGCAAACAAGGAAATAGGACTGTGCAAGAGTATGTCCAAGAATTCCAAAAATTGCTTGTGAGAAATCATGTAAGAGAGTCAGAACAGCAACTTATTGGTAGGTTTATCAATGGTTTGCATTGGAAGATTCAAGAGAAAATCGGGCTTCAACATGTGTATACCCTATCTGCAGCTATTCAACTAGCTTTGAAAGCACAACAACAATTTGAAACTCAGAAATTTAATGTCCAGAGTTCCAATAGACCAGGACCAAGTTCTTATCAAGTTCCTAAATTCAGAGCTGCTGTTATGGAAAACAGTGAACCTCGAGTTGTGACAAAACCAGCTGCAGATAACAAGAAAACTGAAGGAAAACAGGAAAATCAGTATGCTAAGCCTAAGCCACCAACTTGCTATAGATGTTTACAACCTGGACATATCTCTAGTGAGTGTCGACAGAGATCAAGGACTACAAATATGGTTGTCAGTCAGCAAGAATCTCAGGATTTTGTGGAGGCTACTCCTTGTGATGAGTCAGATTTATCTACTACAATGGTGGAGGCTGATGAAGGAGAAGAATATGATACTATAGCTCATTCTCTGCTAGTACAAAAATTACTATTGTTACCAAAACAGGATGATCAATCTCGGAGAAATTGAATTTTTGTTACTAAAGGAACTATTAAGAAATATGTTTGTGATGTCATAATTGAGAATCGCAGTTGTGAAAATTTGGTTTCTCAGCAGTTGGTTAAAAGACTCAATCTCAAAACAGAGTCACATCCTAATCCTTATGTGTTGGGATGGATTAAACAAGTGGGAGCTGTCAAGGTATCAGAGAGAAGTAAAGTACCATTTTCTATTGGAAAAGAGTATCAAACTGAGATTATCTGTGATGTTGTAGATATGAATGCCTATCAGGTACTGTTAGGTAGACCTTGGCAATATGATGTTAATGCTCAACACAATGGCCAACAAAACACTTATACCTTTGTCCATCAAGGAAGAAAACTGGTGTTACTACCAAAGAAATTATATCCACCTCAGTCAAATTGTTCTATTAACAAAGGGCAGGTATTGTTAGTAGCCAATTTGCATCAGGAGCTGAAAAATAGAGAAGAGCTCTATGCCTTAGTAATAAAAGAAGCCACAAAAACATCTGTTGTGCCTATTCAGTTACAAGCTTTATTCAAACAGTTCGAATCTATAATGCCTGAAGAGTTGCCCAACTGTCTGCCACCTATGCGCAATATTCAGCACCAAATAGATTTAATTCCTGGAGCAAGTCTACCTAATCTACCTCATTACAGAATGAGTCCTCAGGAGAATAAGATTCTGCAAGATCAGGTGGAAGAATTGCTAGTTAAAGGCTTGATCAGAGAAAGTATCAGTCCCTGTGGAGTACCTGCTTTGTTAGTTCCAAAAAAAGATGGAACATGGAGAATGTGTATTGATTCTAGAGCCATCAACAAGATCACTATTAAATATAGGTTTCCTATACCTCGATTGGAGGATATGCTGGATATGTTACAAGGATCAAATATTTTTTCTAAACTGGATTTGAGAAGTGGCTATCATCAAATTCGAATAAAGGAAGGAGATGAGTGGAAAACTGCTTTTAAAACAAGAGAGGGACTTTATGAATGGCTTGTGATGCCTTTTGGGCTTACAAATGCTCCAAGTACCTTCATGAGATTGATGAATCAGGTATTAAAGCCTTTTTTTCATAAATGTGTAGTAGTTTACTTTGATGATATATTGGTTTATAGCAAAACTGAGGAAGAACATCTGTCACATTTGAAAGACATTTTCAAAGTGCTGCAAGACAACTCTTTGTTTCTCAATATCAAAAAGTGCAGCTTCCTTCAACATGAACTGAAGTTTTTGGGATTCGTTGTGGGAGTGCATGGCATTAGTGTCGATCAGTCCAAAATAGATACTATTGTGGCTTGGCCAGTTCCACAATCTGTGAAAGAACTGAGAAGCTTTCATGGATTGGCCACTTTCTATAGAAGATTCATCCGAGGATTCAGTACCCTAGCTGCTCCTCTTATTGAATGTTTTAAAAAAGATAAGTTTGAATGGACAGATGCAGCTCAAAATAGTTTTGAACAGCTAAAGTGTAAACTGACTTCTGCACCAGTATTAGCTCTTCCAAGCTTTGACAAAATTTTTGAAGTAGAATGTGATGCCTCTGGAGTTGGAATAGGAGCTGTGCTTTCACAAGAAGGAAAACCAATTGCCTTCTATAGCTCCAAGCTGAGTGAAGCTCGACAGAAATGGCCTGCTTACAAACTGGAATTCTTTGCATTGATTCAAGCTCTCAGACAGTGGAGGCATTACTTGGTCCAGAGAGAGTTCATTTTACACACTGATCATCAACCTCTTAAGTTCATTCAGTCCATTAGTAAGTCTGACAGAATGTATGCTAGTTGGATTGCAGAATTGCAGGAGTTTGTTTTTGTGATCAAGCATAAATCAGGGAAGTCTAACACCGTAGCTGATGCTCTTAGCAGACGATATACTCTATTGTCTACCATGCAAGTACAAGTATTTGGGATTGATGAGATCAAGAGTTTGTATCCTACTGATTTTGAATTTGGACAGATATGGCAAAACTGTTCTAACAACCAGCCCCATCATGAGTTCATTTTATTTGAAGGATTTCTGTTCAAGAATAACAAATTATGTATACCAGATTGCTCTTTGCGATTTCAGGTTATTAAGGAAACTCATGCAGGAGGGTTAGGAGGACATTTTGGAAGAGATAAGACCATACATTTACTGCTCTCTCAGTTTTACTGGAAGAAGTTAAAAAGAGATGTTCGCAAATATGTGCAGCAGTGTTTCGTCTGTCAACAAAGTAAAGGACATCTTCAAAATACTGGATTATATACTCCTCTTCCTATTCCTGATGCTCCTTGGACTGACATTACTATGGATTTTTTGCTGGGTCTACCTCGAACTGTTAAAGGATTCGATTCCATTTTTGTGGTGGTAGATAGGTTCTCTAAAATGGCACATTTTCTGCCTTGTAAAAAGACAAATGATGCCATAGCTATTGCATTATTATTCTTCAAAGAGGTGGTGCGATTACATGGTTTGCCTCAAACAATTACTTCTGACAGAGATAGTAAATTCCTCAGTCATTTTTGGAGAATGTTATGGAAAAGACTAGGTACTGCCTTGCAATTCAGCTCTACATGCCATCCACAGACTGATGGCCAAACAGAGGTGGTCAACAGAGTTTTAGGCAATCTTCTTAGATGTCTTTCTGGGCAAAAACCTAAACAATGGGATCTATTTGTTGCCCAAGCTGAATTTGCATATAACTGTTCTATCAACAAGTCTACTGGTTACTCACCTTTTCAGATATTGCAGGGTTCTAATCCTAGAAATTCATTTGATATGCTTCCTCAGTTCCATTCTCTTAAAGTTCCTAAGACTGTTAGTGATACTATTGAATCTCTTGCTTCCATTCATAAAGCTGTCAAACAGAATTTGATAAAGGCTGCTGATGAATATCGAACTGCTGCCAACAAGCATCGTCGACAACAGCTTTTTCAGGAGGGCGATCAGGTTATGATATATCTTCGAAAGGAGAGAATGCCATCTGGGTATTATTCCAAGTTAGCTAACAAGAAAATTGGGCCCTATCAAGTTTTGAAGAGAATTAATGACAATGCCTATATAGTGGATCTTCCTGATCAATTTGGTATTTCCAAAACATTTAACATATCTGATCTTTTCCCTTTTCATGCAAATGAAAATGATGGCGCCAACACTTGAGGACAAGCGTGTGTTTTAGGGGAGGAGAAAATGATGGCGCCGAATTGTTGATGAGCTTACCAATTGCTGAAGATCGTTTGCAAATTACAGAGAAAAGCATAGCATCGTGCAGAACTTTATTTCAGGAGGTGAAAGAGAGTGAAAAGACCAAAAGAGACATGTTTGTTACAATCAGTTAGTGTTGAAAGCGTAGGCATTTAAGGAAGATGTAAAATGAAAAGTCTTAAGAGGGCACGGCAGTTAAGTTTGTTAGTGTTGTAAGTGAGGGACATTTCTGTAATAGCAGTAAACTACTCTGCTATAAATAAGCCTGCGAGCTCATAGTTTTTGCAGTTTTAGTTTGATTTCAAATTTCGAATTAGCTAAAACTCCGGAGAGGATTCTCCTAGAGGTGAGTGGACTCTCGCCCATTTCTGTATTCTCTTTCATTCTGTAATTGTGGTTTCGGTTAATGCAAAGTCAATTTGTTGCAATTTGATTGTCAACTTCTGTGGATATGTGTTTGTGATAATGTCTCTGTGAGCTGTTGGATTGTGTACGAATTTTGTTCCATCATATGCCCCCCAAAAGAACCGTCAGCTGATAATTCTCCTCGTTCTCCTCTTGAAGAACTCTCATCTAAAAGATAACAATTCTTCAAGGGGAAAACTGTCATTTGACATCTCCAATATGACAGTTCTTCAACTAGATGACAATTCTTCAAGGAAAGAACTATCAGATGATCACAGTTCTTCTACAAGGGTATTTGGAATACTTCATGGTGGGCGTGTGCACATTCTCACGTGCAGATGATAGTTCTTGTATTTTGATGAATAATAGTTTATTTTTGTGTTTTTTAGGAAGTCTTCAGCGAAATCCTCTTTTGAAAATTCAAATTAAACTATTAATATGGAACACAGGGAGTATGTGCAGTTCATTATCTCGTCTTTGCTTAAACGGCAATAATTATGAGGAATATCCATACATGGTGCTTTACTTGTAAGAAGGGGAATATGACCACTAATTGAGCCAAGTCTTGACCAACGCAGGCAACTTGCCTTCCTCTAGTTCCGTACGCATTGATTTGAATTGGATTGAATGGCTGAAACCTCCTGAAGAAGCCCAGCCTCCAGCCTTTTGTGACCTAGTAATACTGCAAAAAATCTGGTCCGCAGAGCTATATTATGTGTTTGGGAATTAGTGGTTCGCGGTAGACTGGAAGATTTTTTTATTTGGGGGGGTGGGTACAAGTATATGATTGATAAGTCAAATAATGCCTCTTTGAAACAAGAATGAGCTTTTGTATGGGACAAATGCCAACTCTCAGAATAAATTCTCTTCATCTACAACCACTGGCCACATACAGGGATGTGGACTTCTCCAAGTTTCCTCTATTTCTGCAAGTATTTACACTTTTAGACAAGATTGTAGCCTTTGTGAAATTTATACTCTCTCCAACCCAAATTAATAGCCTACTTTGTCAAATTTATCCATAGTCCCATTTGCCCACTTGAATCCAATAAGAAAGTGAACTATATATGTAATTCGCTTCCAAGCCTGCTTCAGTTTTTTTTTTGGACGGAAAAAGTGCGATCTAGTACAATAAACAAGCTGACTTGGCTGAAAGAAAGAGGATGGAGCGTCTAATTTCATTCTCATGCTCCTTTAAATTTCATACTTAAAAGAAATGGACTATTAATTCAGGACAGAGGGAGTAATTCATAACACTAAATTATGAAGAAAAAAATAACTTTTCGCACTTAGTTTAAAATAACCTTCACGTGGAGATTTAAAATAATCCTACAGCAAAACCAGCCTTTTGAAATAAAACAAATTGTGAACTACTTTTACGTCATGTTCTCTTTCTAAGGAATAAAAAATGTGATCTAGTACCAAAGATTAAGAAAGCGACTCTGTTACAGTCTTATTTGGTTTTTTTTTTAAATCAACATTAGCCTACTTCCGGGTTCCGGCTAAAAACCAGAGTAGACAGAAAAGTCCCTTAGGACTTTACAAATATATCTTGGCAGCTCATCTTAATTCCCACGCTCTGGACACATTATTCATCTTTAAAAGAGCCTGTTTAGCCAAAACGTCTGCAACTGCGTTTGATGCTCTAAAAATGTGGCCAACTGCTCCTCTCCAAACACTTGGACATTACCATGGCTTCACTGAGATATGGGTGTAAATCCCACGTGGCACGTCAAACACGCCAAATGCATGTCATGTCCTCTGTCTAAGACATAAAAATGTGCTCTAGTTCCAAAGAATATGAAAGCGACTCTGACGTTCCATGTTAATATTCTTACTCCCTCCGGTCACAGACTCACAATGAGGAAAGCCTATGCTTTCTGAGAGAGCGAGTTACCTTTCATCCTCTGAAGCTCGACCTCGACCTTGACCTAGGGTTGTTGCCGGGCGGTTGGCGTCAATGTCCCAGGCCACCCGACCGGAGAGTAATTAAGAATTGGTATACTCTAAGTTTAGTAAGCTATTTTTCGTAATTATCTCAATTAAAAGTGATCGGAGGGTGTATTTAGTTTTTCAAAATGATTATTTTGGATTTTGGCTGGATCAGGTTCAACAACTGGTTGGGAACGGCTTGGTTTTTTGTTCGTTTGAGTAGTGAGTAATTGATGAAAGCGGTCATTTGAAATTGGTAAAAGAAAAAATACAGTGCTCCATGTGCTCCCCCCCATGCTCGAAATGGAAGTGGCGTAAAGTCGAGCGCTAATGAGCCGGATTTTGTGAATTAGGACGGCTGCGCACGGTCGCAGTGGTAACTGGCAGAGTTTCTACTACAAGCAAAGCATCAGCCTTATTCCCTCAAATCATTACTAAGCATACTATATTTGAGGAGGAAAGAGTCATGACAGATACAACTACACAGGATAATGGGGCTCCGCAGTGAAGGAGATGAGCCTCAATATAGAACTCAGTGGGCTTCAAAAGTTGGATCCACCCGCGTCAACCAGTCAAAACCGATGAATGCCACCAATGACCAGCACCACAATGTTTCGACTTTCAAGTTTGGACGTCCATTATAAGATCAATGACTCCGTTATCTGAGTACACACGTCAAGACTTCGTAATGTGTTTCTTGATACACACTATTCTATATTGCATGTCTTGGAGTTCCAATACTTGCTTCCCTTGAACACTATACTGGCGGGGAATCCAGGAGAGGGCAAATGGCTGCCAGATGAAAGTCAAATATGCCACAATAAAAAGACCGTATGGCGGGGAAACCAGGAGTTGGCAGCTTTGCGCACTGCTTTTTTTTGCTAAATACTTCATGCACTGCTTGATGATGACAGTATTGCAGTCGTCTAGTTGATTCGCTTTTTCCATCAACTCACTCTTGTTAAGGCCATGATTGGCGGCCGCTTCAACTAGGTATTCAGAAAAGAGGAAGCAATTTTAACATGTCAATTTCTGAATGCTTAACGATAAAAATTTTATCTGACACTTTTTTTTGGGCTACAAGCTCTGAGACAGAGTTGCTTATGTGCTAATTGTATGAAAAATCGCATTTCTTCTCATTATTTGAACGATAATGGTCTAAAGGAGATGGCTACAAATGCGCAAAAATGTGATGATTTGAGAGTCACCAGTTTAGTGGAAGAAGGCATTTTGCTCGATTAGTCGGTCTGGGCCTCAAAGTGCAGGACATAAGCATTTGTCGAAGTTATCTCTTCATTTCTTTGTTGATATTTTCCACTCTCATTCCTTTCCCTTATATTCTTATTACAAAGCAAATGACCTTTATGCTATTGAAACCATTTGATGCATTGTCACAAAAAAAACGAAAACATTTGATGCATTTTCAACCTAAACCACATACCAGGAAAGTGGGTTCTGCACTAATAACGATCTGACAACGATTAGGCCCTGCAAAAGACTGGGAGATTTCGTTTCTTTTTTATTCCTTATGTCATCTTATTATCCCTGGGTTCCTATTCCACTGCCAGAACCAAATATAAGAGATTGGTGGCAAAAGGGCCCCACAGTTGATACCCTTGTTATACCTAGCCACCTCATTCATTAACAGCTTGTGGAGAAACGTTATCAAATATGTATGGTATAAATACCAAAGGGAGGAATTCTAGATGATAGATCACATCTGGCTTGACAGAGATTTCCGGGATAAACATTACAGGATTCCAACTTTATTTCATATGCTGACCCTTATGGCAGAATATAGGATTCTGTGAGAACCTTACCTCGTCCTTAATTTACTTGACGAGTACTACGCGTGCAAAGGAGGAATCAGCCTGTCCTCCTCCATTAACTTTGTGCGTCGTGTCTGTCGGCCGGCCACAATTTCGTGGTTGCACATATATGAAATGTGAAATGCATAAGTTCGTGCGAGTGTGACATAGCTTGTGCAAAAAGGATAACGGGAACAGATGCCAGATGTAAAGGATGGAATATTACACCCTTTCTCCGGAATTAATAGATACATTTAGTTCATGTCAAAAAGCAAAATGTGTCTATCAATTATGGAAGGAGGGAGTATCTGTTGTTATTCAAATACGCTCCAAATTGAGTCAAAGATATGGTGGAGAAAAGAAAGAAAAAGAAAGTATTAAGATACTTGCAAGGAACGAAAGATTACATGCTTACTTATAAGAGATCTGATCATCTTGAGGTGATTGGATATTCAGATTCAGGTTTTGCTAGATGTGTTGATACAAGAAAATCCACATTTGGCTACTTGTTCCTATTTGCTGGATGAGTAATTTCATGGAGTGTATGAAGCAGTTTATCATTGCTGCATCCACTATAGAAGTTGAGTTTGTAGTATGTTTCGAGGCCACAATTAAAGTAAAATGGTTGCGGAACTTTATTTTAGGACTTAGAATAGTCGATAGTATTGCCAAGCCACTAAAAATTTCTTGTGATAATTTCGCAGCAATCTTTATCAAAAAAATGACAAGCATTCCAAGGGTGCTAAATATATGAAATTAAAATGCCTTGTCGTTAAAGAAAAAGTTCAAAAATAAAAAGTGTTAATTGAACATATTAGCATAAATCTTATGATTGCGAATCCGATGACTAAAGGATTGCCTCTAAAGGCATTTACTGGACATGTTGAGAGGATGGGCATTATTGTAAAGTTTTAATGAGTTTATGATAATTAATGTGTTTGACACCTTAAGCTCAATTGTATATTATTTCTGATACTTATGGATATCATATTTTATTTCTATTGGTATATACATAAATGTTTGACATGATTTTAGTCTCTAACGGAGACATTAAAGTGGACCATTATTGATCTTTTCACTTATTCTATTATATTATGTACAAAACTAATATTGTGGTACATAGAAGGAACTATGTTAATTTAATAATGTGGAATTGCTATGACCTATATTAGTCTATACTTAATAATAATATCATAATATGACCAATGTATAAGAATTTATCTTTATAATATGCATATTATGTTTTAGAAGATAAATTATGTCACATAGGTCAAGTGGGAGAAAGTAAGATATTTTTATATCCCACGTGTCATGTAAATAGGAATATAAAAAAATAAAATTTAAGATTTAAGATATACATATTGATATAACGTGTAAATAAGGGAGGTTATCCTGAACATCAAGATAAGGATAAACACAGTTATAGTCTTATCATGAACTGATCTTCTCTCTGCTTATAAAAAACACAGAAGTTTGATTTCCATCAACGTAAGTATTGAAAACTCTCTATAGAACAAAAAGGATGAGAAAAACTAGTTTCTTCATTTAAGTTTGGATTACTTCTAACATGGCTCAAAGTATATTTTCTACCTTAAGGTTTATATATTATGAATTATCTGAATATAGTTCATATGAATGTGATGATTTATGATTTTCAGAAAATTATAACATCCTATTCCACTGCCAGAACCAAATCTAATAGAGTGGTGGCAAAAGGGCCCCATAGTTGATACCCTTTTCATACCTAGCTACCTCATTCATTAACAACTTGTGGAGAAACGTTATCAATTATGTATGGTATAAATACCGAAGGGAGGAATGCTAGATGATAGGTCACATCTGGCTTGGCAGAGATTTCCGGGATAAACATTATAGGATTCTAACTTTATTTCAAATGCCGTGTACAAAGGAGGAGTTAGCTTGTCGTCCTCCAGTAACTTTGTGCGTCGTGTCTGTCGGCAGGCCACAATTTCGTGGTTGCACATATATATATATATGCAATGTGAAATGCATAAGTTCGTGCGAGTGTGACGTATCTTGTGCAAAAAGGATAACGGGAACAGATGCCAGATATAAAGGATGTAATAATACACCCTTCGTCCGGAAGTAAGATACATTTAGTTCATGTCAAAAAGCCGAATGTGTATCAATTATGGAAGGAGGGAGTATCTGTCGTTTCAAATACGCTCCAAATTGAGTCTAAGATATGGTGGAGAAAAGAAGGAAGAAGAACATTGGATCCTCGTTACAACAAAATTGGCTTTTAACAACAGATTTTCTTTTAATAAAAAATATATATCATTGGCGACAGAAATAAATCTGTCGTAAAAGGAAGAACATTAACGGCGGATATTTTTCGTTGGAGGTGAATCCATCGGTATTGAAACTTATTACGACGGATATTGACGACGAAAAACTGTCATTCCCTCTCCTTCTCCCTTTCTTCCCTTCGCTTCGGCTCTCCGCCGCCACCTTCTCCTAGGGTTTCCCTGCCAGCCCCACTGCCCCTCGCCGTCCTTCCCTCCCATTTTAGGGTTTCCTCCTTGCCTCTCCGGACTCCCCGGCGTCGGTTAGGATTTCCCTTCTCCCGCACTAGATTCCCTCTCCTTCCTCCTCCGCATCTCCCTCCGCCGCTGGTAGCAATCCGACTGGTGAGAATTACTCAAGAGATTGAGAATTTTTCTAAGTTGGACGTCAGGAACCTTTACTCAAGAGATTTTTATAGTTGGGGGCTACAAATGGTAAGATTGACTTCGCTATTGTTTATATGTGATTTGTGTTTTTGTATTTGTTTTTGAAGTGGTGGGAAATTTAATTAGTAATAATGTTGCTTGTGAAAAGGGATTCAAATTGTGAAAGGTATATCAGATTATGGAAAGTGGTTTTCAAGGTTTTAAGATCCACGGGTTAGTGAGTTAAGTGGGAATTTATTGTGGCATTGAATTTGGGGGTTAGTGAGACAAGTGAGAATGAGGCGGAGAGAGCCTCAGCTCATGAACCCTCTGAGGCTAGAAACTGAACTTGGATTTTCATATTGATTAGATTGAGTTGAGAAAAGGCTCTATTTGATTATGATTATGATTAAATTGATTAAATTAAATAGTGAGAAAATATGTTTCGCACTCTATAACAAGCATTCACTATCCTGAAATTGTTTACCCACCCAAATATAATACCCGGGTATTCACACTCCCATCTCACTACCCCCCCATGAATTCATGACTGTTCCTTTGGTGAATTCTTTTTTTCTGTGTTCACATAGTGATGGAAGATTTGGGTGGCTAATCCTATTCATTGTTCTCCTGCTTTTCAATCAATATTGGAAATGTGGAATTTCATGAAAAAGCATTGCGTCCTTAGCATTGGTAACGGGAAAGACACTTATACTTGGCTTGATCCATGTTTGGGTCATCCGCCTCTTTAATGCAAATTTGGAAGGCGTCCAATTTTGAAGTTGGGCGGCAAAACTGATGACAGGCTTTCCAATTCTTATTTGGATGGTCGTTGGAATTTAATATATGATGGTCTTGAATCCTGCTTGTTTTTCTGTTGCCTTGGATAGCTATGGTTGGACTTCAGAGAAAGGCAAGTTCTCATATAAATCTGCAAGGAATTTGGTTCGATCGCCAACATTCTTCTCTAGCTCCTTGGTCTTTGTTCGGTTTGGCACAAGCACAGGGTCAATAGATATGCCTTCTTTCTATGGCTAGCTTTTAACTATGGGCTGCTTACTCAAGATAATCTCTGAAGAGGATTTTCATTTAGCTAACGAATGTTTCTTATGCGGATCTCATGAAGAATCCCGAGATCACATCTTCTTTGATTATCCTTACGCGAAATGGACTTGGAATGCAGTCTTAGTCAAATGCAATATTTGTCATATTGTTTTAGATTTCAATGCAGAGATATCTTGGATTTCAGATTTTATAAAGAGAAATAGGAATGCTGGAATCTTGATGAAGGTCATGTTATCAATTTATGTTACTTTCATTTGGACGGAGAGGAACAAGAGGATTTTTTATGATAAAGCATTCTCCTATCAGTCCCTCGTTCATGGCATAATCAAGCAAGGGTGCCAAGTTATTGAAGCTTTTGGGATCCAGTCTTAAATTCTTCATAATTGCTGTTTTTTTGTTGATTTTTCGTTAGACTAGTCTTTCTTATGCTATTACTAGCTATTTTCTTTAGAGTTTAGCTTCTATCTTTTTTGTTTTGTTAGTCCTCTAGTCGAGAGGCTTGCTCTGTATTGGCTTACCTTGTTCTGCCTCTGTTTCTTTGCAATAAAGGATTACACTTATCCAAAAAATTGATGTTTTTTGTTGGTTACCACAAATAGGCGAATTCTTATCTTCCCAAAAGGGAACAATGTGGATCACTTGTCCATGTACTTGGATGCCATAGAGACTGCGCAGCCTTTGGATGGATGTAGCATGCATGGACAGTAATTAAAACAGGACGAAGGGAGTCTAATCGTATAACAGACATATTTTTATCATCACGTATAGCATCTATGATGAGGATGCGAGCTGGTATGATACACCGCGATTTATTGCAGATACATACCACCAGTTCAGTGCACGCGAAAGTGACCGGGGCTTCACATCATTTATACCTCTTAGTGAGCTCTTGGATCCAAGTAGAGGCTATCTTGTTAATGATACATCATTTATTTTTTTCTAAAAATTGATTGAACACCCGTTCAGTGAACATAGCAATGAGCAATAAGAGTAGTGAAGATATTCAGGTCTAGATGTATCCATACGTGTATGCAAGGGTGAGGTTTCACCAGACATCTTGGTTAAATAACTAGGCTTAATCCTGCAACTTAGTGAAATTGTATTTAATGAGTCTTGTTTTATCTAGTTCACTGAGAAGCCTTGGAGGATAAGTATACATGAGCCTATTATATGGGCGTTGTTTGATTTTTACAAGAATCTACGATTGGATCAGATTCCCAGCAGTTCAAATGTAACACAAGTTGATCCCGAGATACTCATAAAGTGAGAACAAATTTTGTTTTTCCCTTCTTTAATATTTTTGCTCTAAATGTGGCCATATGTTATTTTCAAGAGTCATTCAGTGAAGACTGAAATTATCATCTAAATATTCTTTGTTTTCAGTTTAATAGATGTTTCTGAAATAAGACTCAAGTTGTCACTGTAGCAAGATCCAAGTCAAAGACTACCTAGTGTTATTGGTGTGTGGAGCCCAATCTTTTCAGCTGTTGGGCTCTAAAAATTCAGGTCATGCTAGTTTATTATATTCCTGAATAATTCATGCTATACTGACTTTGAGTCTGACATGCGAAGAAGCTACTCCATCATTCTGAAACTGCTTATTTGTGAGGCATAGTTTTTGAGCCACGATTGTGATGACATAATGTCTGTCAGATATTATGCCAGTCTGTCAGATATAAAGTTTACATTGCCTAACCTTTCTGTGAATTAATTTTTTTCTTTCAAATTGTGTATTCAGGTTTGGTTTTGCACTTGCTGATTACTCTCCCTTTCTCTTTCTCTGCTTCTAGATCCATTTGAGTGATCGAGGAGAATCACTGAAGTAAATGATGGGATCCGTCAAGGAATAGAAGCTCTCGCTCAAGGTTTAGTTTTTGGAATGTCTGATGTTGTCAAAAAGCCATTTGAAAGTGCTAGATAATTTTTTTACATATCAATTGTATTTATGTTTCTTCTGTATATTATTTTAAGATGATACTATATACATCTATCATGTTTATTTATGTATAAAATGTGGTACTAACTATATGAATAATATATGAGAATATTTTTTACATTTATGAATAATGTTTGTTATCTATTTATGCTACAGTGCTGCTGTTTTTTTATTTATTTTTTCGAAGTTTGTACCAACAGATCACAAATGACCATAAAACTTTATACCGACGGTATATAACCGTCGCTACAATACAATTACAACAGAAACAAATCCGTCAGTAAAACTGTAAACGAGGCCAAGAACTTAGGTGTCGAGCAAGGAATCAAGCACCCATACCACATGCAAGGCCGTTGGATTGAAATTCAAAGTCCTTCGACTGAATGTTCATTACTTGTCTTATTACACAGTCTAATGTTATGTCTCTTTAATAATAGGCTTATTAGTTACTTAATAATAGGATAATCTTGTCCGTTGATCGTGTTAGGTTGTTTACTTTGATTAAGCACTATAAGCCATCAGGGCTAGACTATAAAAAGGGACGTCTTTGCCCTCTTTGAGTAATAAAAAATAACCGTAATTTTTTCATCTCCTTCCTTCTTCTCTGCGCCTTGCCACCGGCCCTTGTGTGCCCATGAATGTGCACAACATCTAAGTTCCCCAACAAGAAGGCCTGTTATGCCAAGGTTTAGGCCCACCAGCTTTCTCGTATTGAACGGAATGGAAGCGGTCGCCTCTTGCAAACCCATATAAGCATTTTTCCTTTGCCGTTGAACACCATAGAGGCATTTTAAAAATCGGCTCCAAATTGTGGCCTAGTCCTGGTGAATTTCTATAACTAAAGGGCTCGGCATGGAGAGTCAACACTGTCCGATTAGACTGGGTTCCACCGGCCGGGCGGCCGGCTAGTTTTCTAAAGCATTCGTATAGTATGACGTTCTAACCGGGATATGGCTTACTGGTAGCAACAGTTGAGATTTATTCTTCTTCATCTTTTTTTTTTGTTGCTAAGCAACTACCAAGATCCATTGACAGTAGAGGACATTCGAGTCAAGGCCTTGGGACGTGGTCTTTGAATGTTCACCCGCAAGCCTTTGCAATGTAATCAGAATCACACACACTAACGATAAAATATTAGCTACGCATGTGTACAGGATTATCGTGCTCACCACCAATTAATGCGAAGATGACACACCCCATTAATTTGTGAGCCATTATAAAAACAATATGTGTGTGTCATGCATCCACCGGTTGGTGGTGAGCCCGAAAATCTTGTACGCTATGCGTACTTAATAATTTCTAGCTCACGATTTTTTTCGTCAATTGGGGAACATTGTGGGTTAGGGTTACAATCTGATGTAGACAATCACCAATCATTAGTCAATGTGTATAGGATTTATAACAACAATTTCTAAACTGCCGAACCAGCTGTCAAAAATTGAAATCCTATTTGGTAAGCAACTCTACCCATGGAAAATCATCTCGCCGTATATCGGTATCGGGCCTAAACCGATACATCGATACCCATCAATATCGTTTTTTAAAAAAATTCCAAATATCGCCGATATATCGGTTTCGGACCGGTATTTTTTGAATTAAAAAATTATTTTTTAAAAAAAATTTTTTTTTTTCATGTTTGTTTTCTATCCTAATAGGCATATTTTGAAATTTATTCTTTGTTTAAATTAGTATAACTCATTTTAGAAGTTAGATTGTGAAAATATACGGTAAAAACTAGTTTTTGACTACCGATATTTTTTTACACAATATCTCCGATATATCTCCGATATTTTGTCTCTTTGGCCGACCGATATTTTACCGATATCCGATACAACATTCCATGACTCTACCACGATGTAGAACCCTCATGAAGTTTGCCATTAAACTCTGGAGGATGGAGAACCAGAAGTTTGCCTAAAAGATAGTTTGTAAAAGAAAAACCATGGAGAACCATTTAGTTTATCCTTCATATGTATCTTTTTTTTTGGTTACATCTCATGTGCATCTGCCTAAGTGCCGCACGGACTCATCTGTTTTTGCCGGGGAATTTTGCTTTCCCACAAGGCCACAACCACAAGTAGCTATGTTAAAGAACATGGCTCCAAATGTGAAAGCCGTAAGATCGTGTAGGCCTCACATGATCTAATGGCTCCTATCCATTCACTCACAATGGGCATGCATGTTTTTCCTGAGGTGCCTCCTGCATAAAGGGACTATATCCATCATCTACTAGACTTCCCAGGGGTTCAAGCCTCCTCATATGGGCCCGAGGCTGAGAAGAGAGCAGCCTGTGGCAATGTGAAATTCACGCAAAGACCACTACGGTACCATCTGTCCATTCCATCAATGGCTGCGTGTCTCAACCTTAAGGATTCCTGAAAGGCAATAAGCTTTCTTTCCCGTCCGACGTAAGAAGTAAGAGATTTCAATGAAATCATGTATGCTCGAATTACTGTAAAAAACTACTCAAAGTACGCTGCTCTACTCTTTTTTTTGGCACTGAAGTTACGAGCGCTACTCTTGTCTAAACAAAAAACGCATGAGAAAGAGAGAAATAGCAGATATACTAGGAGAAGATAGAGGAACTAACTAAAAGTCCATTGATGATCAATCTTTTAGGCACTTGGACAAGCTAGCAAACATCAATTCATACACCCAATCTTATAACCGTCTCAACTGACCAATCTTTCTGTTACTCAATAGTTTGCCTTGCTTTCACGGCGTCGCGAAGCCATTATCATCTTCAATCTGCTGCACCTTCTCCCTCCGTCGCCCCTTCCCACTCCCATACACGACGTCCAAATTGTACAACACTGGCAGCATCACCATGGTGCACAAGAACACTAACACCGGTCCGAATATCCACAACAACAGCGGCAGCGCCGCGTAGAAGAGCCGGTTCCCCACTGTGTTAAGTACAAAGCCTTTCTCCAGCAGCTGCGCGACGTAGTCCGGTGTCACGACTAGGGACTCGTCTGACGGCGTGTTGATGAGGAAGTTCACTTGGTTGATGAACCGGATGGAGAGGGAATAGCAGATGAAGGAGAAGAGGAATACAAGGAGCAGTGTCACGTACTTAAGCGCCACCATGAACTCCCCGTGTGCCCCGTACACCGAGTCCCCGATAGGCTTCTTGACGCTGTACGTGCTGCTGATCATGGCGGCCAGGCCGGAGCAGAGGAGGACCGACGTCGTGGCCATCAGGGTCGATCCCATGATCGCATTCCTTAGCGTCTGGACGGCTAATATGTTCTTCTTATCAATGTCCTGCACATAATTAATTTCATCACATAATTAGTCAATAATAGTCTAGATGATAAGCTCTGGTTTACTAATTAGTTTGAGCTGATTACTTACCTTCATGATGGCAAAGACCCACAAGCGTCGGCCGGCTGCATTAGTACCTATGACTGTTCTCATGGGCTGCGTCCTGACTTTGTGCCACAGCCATAAATGGTAGCCAATGTTTACTACAAACCCTAGGGGCACCAACATCAGGTCCAAGTAGCACTTCCTCCACTCCATTTCTCTAGCTAGCTAGCTCCCTCTTGACACACCACTTAATTCGCCTTGCCTGATGGTCGTCTGATTCTGAGCTGGGTCTTCTTCCTTATTCTGGCAATCCTCTGCGACTATTTATCTACAGAAACAATTCAATGAACATAGACACATTTGGGGTGTTGGTTGTTGCCAAAAGAGAAAGCTTTTGCCTAATTGCCTTTAAACCTGAAACACCCAATAGCGACAATGTGCACTAACTAGTTTGTGCCCTGCCTTTTTAGCTCATCTCCAGAGTCCAGAGTAGCATCAAATCATCTGCCCCCCTTTTTTGGCATAACCAATTACATGCCATCCTGTTTAATTGTAAATTAATCAACATGGCTCACCTTATTATCATATATCTAGATTGTATTGTCTGGACCAGATCATAAAGAGGTCGACTGATCTCCACTATGGTTATATACTGCTTGATAATTTAGTGAAGAAAGTTTATAAGATTAATGTCAATAATGTAACGTGAAGAGAATGGCGAGTGAGGTAGTTAAGGTGGAAAGGAGAGGGCGAAGGTGGGGAAGTGAGAGTCTGACGAGGTTGGTGGTGGGAGAGGTCGCCACAAAGGGACTGAGTGTGGCCACGCGCATGTCATTTGCATGAGAAGGGCTGGTAATTTGGCGGCCGTTACGTGGTTGAGAGTGATGTGTCCGGCATAAGGATCGGCAAACCTGCGATCGAACAGGCCCCTCTCTCAGTGCCGTACACGTTTTGATGATGTCCGGTGTCTGGATTCTAGACGACGATCGAGTCTTGTAAATAAACTTGAATGAAGAAGCTTCTCCAATGGAATGAACCACATTGTGCTCTAAAGTGTCTAGATAAATCTTAGGAGGAATGTATTGGTGATGAAGAAGCCTCTTTGTGCATATAGTTTTGAAGGTAATCCTTTGTTTTTTCATCTTAAGGAAATTCTAATTTTGAGTTTGAGTGAGAGAAGTAATTTAAGAAACTCAAACTAATATATAGGATTTGAGTGGCAAACTCCTAAATGAGAGAGTGATGCATATGACTCAGTGTCTCACGTTGTAGCTGATCACATTCGCTACATGAGTGCAATAAAAAGGCACAAATGATGACAAAATGCATTACTAACGTCATATCGCCCCTACTGTAAAACAAGAGTAGTGCTATTTCCACGAGTGGCCCGTGGGGCTGGCCGAGAAGCAGCATTTATCATAAAACAAAGGTCTTTACCTAATAATTGGACAAAATAAAGTGGAGGAGCTACAAAGGGTCCCAACATGTTCAGCATTAGACACAATCAGCATCAAGAACAGAAGACCTAACAACATCTAATTGGATATTAGGCGAGCATGCGATCCAAGTGCGCTAAAAGAGACACATGGACCCACATTCAATTATATGGTCTTATTTTTCCCCCTTCGATAAGAACACTCATTATTATGTCACCATCTAATATAACACATTGCCAGAGTCTTGCCACGACGAGCAATCTGTATGAGTGATGTTGAACCTGCAAACATTAGTACGTCTTACATGACATTCCACTTCTTGTTGTGGAAGAGAATTCTTAGTGCCTGACTACAAAGGCAACCTATCTTGACACCCGGTCTTTTTGTAAGGGCCCCTAAATTAGGAGATCCTCACTTGTCTTTTTCACAATTCGCAGGGGCCCCCATTTTGAGAAGAAATTAGAGCAGTATTTTTTCATACATTAGCTTCACAAAGTGGGCACCCGAAAGTACAATGTATTAGTTCTTTGTTCCATTCTTATTTCATTCAGATGTTATCATCGTGATCTACTCTCATCCCTAAAATGAAAGTCTCTAGTTTCCATGTCATCACTTTCTTCTTCTATTTTCTTAGTTTAATTTTTTTTCTCCCTAACCCTTCTACTCACTTGTCATTTTATGTTTGGTCTTGGATGATAAACATAAAAACCAAAAGCAATTAAAGACGTTGCAGGATTATGACTATATCTAATCCTATTTTAAATAATCATCATGAAAGATGAACAAAACACATATTTAATATTCTATTCTTATTTTAAATAATTCAGGGAACCTGTCATTTCAGGTCTTAGTTAGCTTTTCAAAAATCTGTCATTTTATCTTCACACTTTCTATATTAGAAAGAGATCTTTTTTCAATTAGAAATTAATAATTAATGAAAAATTGCCTTCCATCTCCTTTTCTTTTTTATTTCATGGATGCCCCATTGAGATTGCAAATTTATTGTACGTTGAGGGCCCATGCAAAACACCCTCCCATAGCATGGGTGTCACGCCCAGGGCACCGCCCGATCCGAACCGAATACAGTCCAAGAGTCGAACCGACACACGGGGGGCGACGTTAAGGAGATATAGCGGAAGACTTATACCCCTCATATGGGCGGTCTCACAAACAGAGTTACGGAAATGATTTTGAGCAAGAGTAAATAAAGGTAGAGCTTAATCTCAAAATAAGTCGACAAGTCATTAAACTCACAACTACAAACATGAGTCAACACACCGGGCTCGAATAACAAAGGTCAAAAATATATTAACTCACAAGTCACAACATACATCAACATAATAACTCAGAAGATAAACTGGATCAAGTCCAAGGCATCCACGCCTAAACCCGCTCTCTCTCTACGAACGCTCCTCAAAGAGAGGATCCTGTCCATCTGCATGTCACCCCACGTATCCCCAAGACAAAACAAGAAAAGAGGGGTGAGTATAAAACTCAGTAATGATTTTACATAAATGATAATAACCAGAAATCACATGGCATTATAACATAGCAACAGATCCATAATCAACATGATTATCTCCTTATCTAGTTGATCTATACATGAAATATGCATTTTATTATCTTCTAAACTTATATTTATGCTAGTGTTTGATTAGAATTATTGCTACTTTAATATAGTTTTTGGTTTTTGTAGGAAACAAGAGCAAAACGCAGAAATGGGATAAAACGCGACTCTAATGATTGAATATTAACAACTTCAATTGTATATCTCTGATGGGACTGATTTAAGCTTTATGCTAAAGTGCACGAAGTCAGCTTTCCAACGCCACTGACTGTTCGTAATTCGGAGTTCTGATCAAAAAGTTATGATCATTTGAAATATCGCACACGAAAGAGACATGATTAAAGAGAAGAACCGTCAAGATGAGATTGGATGGATGAGATCGATACAACGGGTTTTTGTTTAATAAAAAAATAAAAAAAAGAAATATGACCGGTTCAAAATCCGGTCCGGTTCAGTTAAAAGAAAAAGAAAAAAAACCGGCCCGAGCTTCGTCCAGAACGGAGGCGCTCGAGCTCTGCTCGAGCGCCGGTGAAGAACAGCCGGCGAGGCTGAGGGCGGCGAGGACAGACGCTGGCGCCGGCGACGGCGAGGGAGAAGAAGCTGACGATGGCAGACTGGACCGACGATCACGGCGGAGAGGTCGGCGGCGAGACTTGACAGAAGAGAAAAAAACAGAGCTCTGTTTTGAGCTCTGTTTGAGAAGAAAATGGCGGTGGGCTGAGCTCGCCGGTGCCGGAGATGGAAAAGGATGAAGGAGGGAGACGAAGCTTCATTCGACGGCGAGGCACGGCGGCGGAGCAGCCCACGATGAGAGCCGTGCTCAATCGGGAAAGAAATAAAAAAAACCAGTCCGCCGGAATAGGAAAGTGGGTGCCGGATTTGGGCTCGATTTCACTTCAAATTGGACTTGGAATTGTGTTCGATTTAGGACGGGACTGAGGTCTATAAAAACAGATGATTTCTGGCCGGAGAGACGACGGTTTTTGGGGAGAAATTTGAGAGCTTTAACGAAGAAACAGAGGACTGATTTTCTGGCCGGAAAACAGAGCCGCCGGAGGAGAGGAAGACAGCGCCGGATTCCGGTAGTGCTTCGCCGGAACAGAAGGGAGAAGAGGAAGAAGTGGCCGGAGGAGGAAGAAGTGTACTGATTTGGAACTGCTACAGTAACCGGCCGTTAGCTACAGTGCACGGGTGAACGGAGAAGACGATGAATAGTGCCCTGTGTGATGAACATTGCTACAGTACCCGTGAACAGTGCACAGCAAACGGTGTTTTCCGGTGAATAGTGCAAAATGACTCCAACGAATCAACAGCGTTCTCCTTGTCCGATGGCCGGCTAAATCCTTATCCAAGGCGTAGATGAAACCCGAATAAATTGGTTGTATCGTTTTCTTTCATCTTAATCTTAATTTACCTTGATTGGTGTATGAATCTTATTATAGAATCACTGTTAATTTATTGAAGTTTATTCTATGTGCTCGAGAGAGGCGAGAGTGAATTCTTGTTAATTTCAATCCGAGGAATATTTGCGTGTCCGAGAGGAACGTAAGTAGACTAAGGTGTTATAAAGGAATAAGATTTCATTGGTTTATGCTCGAGAGAGATAGATCACAGTTCCATATTTTAATTGCTTATGTGTTACGTCCGAGAGGAGAGCACTACATTTTGAATTGACAAGTATATGTCCGAGAGGAATATACTAGCCAATTAGGAATTTATTCAAAAGAGAGAGACGATAAGCTGGTTTATTGTGTGGTGGATTCGAAGTCTTGGCACTTCTCCATATTAGTTAAAATCCATTTTAAAGTAGTTAAATTTTATTGCTTTCTCTAGATTAAATTAAACTGCAACTTTCTTTCAATTGAATTTGGTAAAATATTAGTCCGTCCCTGAGGTTCGACAACCCTTTAATACTCACTGTAGTACAATTGCCTTGTGCACTTGCAAGGGTTTAATTTTAAACGATCACTAGTCATGCATGTATAACACATAAACCTGCATAACCATATCTCATTCACATACTTCCACATCATGCATTCATACCACATAATCCTGTATAAAGATATCTCATTCTCATGCTTCCATCTTGATTAGGCATTCATATCTCATAAATTCACCTTGCATGTCCAAAGTAGCCAACACATGGTACAATCATGCATTCATATCTCATAAATTCACCCTGCATGTCTACTGTAACCAAAACATGGTACAATCATGCAATCATATCTCTTAAGTTCATCCTGCATGTCTACTGTAACCACATGGTACAATCATGCATAACATCGCAATAAGCATGTATCATCACAATGGTGAATGCCTCCATCAAGGAGTAACACAATCTGCCACGAAGGCGGGACACAATCAAGGCCACGAAGGCGTATCATGGTCCGGTTCCTACCACTGGAATAAGGGGGTGGTCAATCCCAACGTGCTGCTCGCCCTGGGCAATCCTGGCCAAGGATGCCTGAATCTCAAATAGAGAAACTAGAGCAGGTGTGTTCGCCCTGGGTAGTCTCCTGTGGTGGGGGAGAGCCCGAATCTCATCCTAAGAAACTAGAACACGTGTGTTGTTGTTTTAATTAATCTCTTAATTTTACTCGCAAGTGTACAAATCGTGTTTGGAGTATAGTCGCACAATTCTTACGAGGTCGAACCCACAGGGACTTGTGTTTTTGGAATTCTAATTCGAAGATCAGATTATTACCCTTGTTGAAGAATTAAATTGCTTTGATTCACTACAACTACGACTAATCTAAGACTCAATGCAATTAAACAGCTTTAACTAAGAAATTAATCTAAAGGCAATTAAATAATCTATGAAAAAGAAACTAATTGGCAAATAAAAATTAAAACTTTAATCAAGAATTTAAAACACTAGGGCATAAGAATCAGCACATGACAATCATAGGAATATTTCTTTTAAAATCAGCAATTGTTTTCACGATTATCTCGTAGAGAATTGGAATTCAATCTATTCTCCTACGGAAAATTTCAGCATTAAAGCATATAGATTTTTAAATAGAATTTTGCATTCTCTTGCATATCAACAGATGAGATTCAAATCATTACATGTATCCATCATTTGATAAATCACAAGTAATATCTAAATAGCATGTTCAACATATAACCCAATGCAATTAATTTGAGAATAACAATCGTTAAAACGCATTAATTTAGACAAAACAATTGCATCACATGAATAATATTCCTACAACTAATCATGGCTTCATCTCAGGCCTAGACAGGGATTTAGCTACTCATGCTATAGAAATTAACTGCAAAAATAATAAAATTCATTTGATATATATAAAATCAACTTACAGGACTTTTTGAATAATAGAAAATAAAGCCAAAAGGTATTGTTCCTCTTCCCGGAGAGTTACTATTCACAGCAACAGTTCAATACCAAGCTTTTCTTCTAATCAACCCAGCAGCAACAAGGAATGAAAAATGGAAAATAAAAAAAACAAGAACAAAATTGAAACTTGAAAAGCTCTCGTCGTCTCTCTCTGTCGGCCGGCCTCTCCATGCTCATGACTCTGTTTTTATACAGACTGCCGGACCTTCTTCTGTTCTTCTAAAATCGGAACCTTCTCCAAAATTAATCTCGTGTAGAAAGTGAAAATTCCAATTGCTGCCATCAAGTCTTCTAAATCCAGCCAGTTTTTAATTCGAATTTCGTCCAAATTTGTAAGAAAAATTCGATCTTTCCTCTTCATAATAGGGCCGAAATCACCCAAATGTGAAACTTCCTTTTGCTGATCCAAATCCGCCCTTTTTGAAATCTTTAATGAATTTGAGAATAGCAGCTTACCATAGCTGAAACAGACCCAAATTGAACCTTGATTTTCCCGATTCGGCCCTCCCTTCAATCAGCTTTCCAAATTGAGATCTTTCCAAAACAGAGGCTGCTCCTTGTTCCTCGCCGCCGTGATGCTGTCAGCCGTCAACCTCCACCGTCGAGCCAAGCCGTCGTCATCGGAATCGCCCCATGGCTCCTCAACCTCCTCTGTCCTGGAGCTCTGTCGTGCCGTTGGTCGCCCGTCGTCAATCGCCTCTGCCGTCGGCCTTCTTCACCGGGACCCAGCCATGGCCGCCTGCAAGTGCTCTCGCCTTCGTCGGCCGCGATGCTGTCCGCCTCGAGCTCTCAGTTTCAGAAACAGAACACCCGACTGAACAGAACACCCGAGCCTCGCTCGGGTTTTGTTTTTATTTATTTTTTTTCTCATTAAACCGGACCATTGAACCGGTCCGGATTTCCTTTCTTTTCTTTTTTCTTCTTTTTTTCTTTTTTCTTTTCTTTCAATTAAACCCGTCGTATCATCCTTATCCGCTAGATCGAATTTGAATGCCTTCATTTAATTCCACGCCCGTCTTCCTCATTAGTGAATCATCAACGGTCCAGATCATCTCCGCGCGTGATCTCAAATCTTGGGTCGCTTTGGCATTTCAAAACCCGTCTAATGGCTTCACTTTTGGCTGTTCAGCAGTACGAGCATGCGAACCTATACAAAATAAAACATGTCCCAAATTAGACGTACCAAATATTTAGAAAATTACGGAACAGGGTTAAATTGAGCAATTTAGAGAGCCTTATTCGTTTAATTCCTAATTACTTAGAAAATTACCAAAATTCACTTTATTCCTTGTTTTAGTCAGAAAACACAACTAACAAATAGGTAAAAAGGCATATAAAAATGTGTATTTTTCATGCTTAACAACGTGGTAGTTGGTGCACAAGAGCCTACCACCCAGGTGCTCAGTGTCTGATTTTTGACATCTCAACTCCGCAAGGCGAGTCCATCCCTCGCCCCCACATATCTCAATCAAACTCAACCCGGGGAGTGAACCTGTTCCAGGAGGGAACGAAATCGAAAACATGTCCTTTTGGACCAACCAAGTTTCGATTAATCCATCGATCAATTAATCCAGCATACAAACTCACACATTGCATACAATCGATCAATTCCGTTTAACAACGATAAAACTTCATCCATGAAGTCCGATACATGATGCATCCTATCATGATACATCCGTGAGCAATCCTACGTGTGTTCCAACACATGGAACGTGCTCCCAATCCATCCCTTCATGCATCATAATCAAAGTATATTCAACTAAAATCTCATAATAGATTTCCATGTGTGTGTATACTCATGCATATTCTAATCACACGATTCATGCTTCGACATAAACTCATTGAGCAATATTTGCATGCTTAAATACCTTCCAAAATAATGATTCTAACTGAAATCAAAGCAATTTCTATCATCAAGTTTAAATCCATCAATGTAGGGTTGAAGGCTTACTCCTACAAGCATGCTCTTTTACCATATAATAAAACATAACATGATCACCTCAATTACTCATAAGTCATATGACCTACACATGAATTATACATTCCATAAGTCCTTTAACCTGTGTTTATATTGGTGTTTGATTAGAATTAGTGGTACTTTAATATAGTTTTTGGTTTTTATAGAAAAACAAAAGTAGGATGCAATAATGAGGTAAAAAGTAATTTTAATGTTTGAATCTTCATAACTTCGTGCATAGATATCAGATTGGATTGATTCAAAGTTTATATTAAAGTTCAGGAAGTCATCTTTCCAACGCCTCCAACCACGTATAATTCAGAGTTCAGACTAAAAAGTTATAACTATTTAAAAATCGGGCTACAAATCAAAACCAAGAAGATGATCGCAGGTCATCTCTTCCATTTTCAAAATTTCAAAAACCGAGACTCCATTAACACATCTTGAAAGCTTAATACATACTTCAAACATTAACAAAAACACATCAAACATTCCAGAACATATCCACATATCATTCTGAGATGAAACCCCAAGAAATCATAGCAAAAGATTAGCATTTATTAAACTCACCATTAGAGCCCTAAACAAGAACACTCATTCAAGTAAAAATTATTAAAACAAACCATTCACAACCCAAAGCTGAGATTGAAGAACTCATAACCTTGATTTGATGAGAGAAACCTTGAACCTTCTTGAACACCTTTCAAACAAAATAATTTTATATTAATACTCTATTAATCATTATTAAGCTTTAAAAATCAATGCTAAACCTTATATCTATGCCTTTGAAAACATAAACACATGATTTTGAAGATTATGGTTTAATAAAGAAGTATAAAATAGTAGTTTTTATGCTCTCAAAATAGATTGAAACAATGAAGAAATCAAGATTAAGGAATGCTTAAGTAAAACCTTAAAGAAATAAGGAGAGATTAGGCTAAATACATTTAATCCTTTCATTTTCAAGCAATGGGGAAAGAAGCTCTTAATCTCCCAGCGAAGCCTATTCCCAAATTGGGAAAGGGCACAACACTTTCCTTTTATAGAAAAATTTGGGGTAGCCCTAATTAAATTTTGGGGGTAAAAACAAGGTTTTAGTCTAAAATTAGGAAATTTAGAGATTTTAATCCGAAATTTAGTCCAGAAAATTCTGAAAATTTTTGTAATGACTTTATGTAATGTCTGGGGCATTTTGGTCACAAAAACTAAATTTTGGCGGTGGGGTCCGCGGGGTCCCGTCAACCCCTAATTTTCGGAAAATTAGTAAAAAAATTTCAAAAATGCAGGTTTGATCTAAAATCAATTGAAATTCATGATTGTGAAATCAGTTTTGATTAAAACCTTTGTAAACTCAATTATTTTCGAAAACAACCGAGTTAAATCGAAAATCACTTAAACCTCACAATTAACCAATGGCTAATATTAAAATAAACCGTTCTAAAAGTTAGGGTCCTTACAATGGGTGCCCCTAAAAAATAGTTAAAGATGAATTTATTTAAAACTTACCAGAACAAGGCGCCACTTTAGGGGCTCCTACAAAAAGGCTGGGTGTCAAGATAGGCCGACTACACATTTGTATTCTGGCAGCGGTCACAATTTTCCTCGTTTTGGTCTCTAGATGGTGGATGTTGATATGGCAGGATAATATTCTGGCAGCAGCCACAATTGTCCACGTTTCAGTCTTTAGATAGTGGATGCTGATATGGCAGGATCTTGCTTTTCTCTTCAGCAGAAATTCCATGTACTATGCAAAAGTATATTCCGTAGCCGAAAATCACTGTGGCATATGAATCGTTTCATGGCGAACTTGGCAGCCTAGTTTACCTTTGGACATGAATTAGAAAGTTAAGTAGGTATATATGCCTTTAAAACAACATATGCAATATAATGCTTTAGCTTGCTGATTTGCGGACTCTGTGAAGATTTAGCAAAACATATAAAAATAAAAAAAATCAGAGCTTGGTTTCCACGTAGAAATGGATATGGGCCTAGTGAACTCATGATTGGGCTTTTTTGGCATTTTAAATGCATGGGCAAATCAAGGTTGGTTTCCACGTAGACATGGATATGGGCAACTCAGGCATGGGCTACTGCCTAGATAAGCTTCCCCAGTGCAATCCCTAGCAAAGTGAGCTATTAGTACCTGTTTGGGCATTCTATTTGAATACTAAAAAATTTTATTTAGAATTTAATATTCAAGTTAAAACGTCACATCTATTATTTCTTTCTTTTATTTAATCTTTAAGGGCATTTAATCTTTAAGGGCCAAACTTCCTCGTGAAGAGGTTTGAAGTAAAAATGAACTTTTCCTTTAGAACTCAAAGGGGAGCCAAATCTTTAGTGTTAAGGTGTACTATGCATGGGTATATATGATTAGGCGTGTTTTTTTTGGACACTTAAGAACATCCATGTACAATTAAATAAAAAAAGAACATCGATGTAGAGATTGTTATTTTAATTCATCAAGAAACTTGACTATTAGTTAATGCCAAGAAGAAAACTTGACTATAGGCCGTTATGGAACCGGTTCCGCTGATGAAGCTTCACCAGCGGATCCGGACTCAAGTGCTTCCCATGATTTGAGTTATGAGTTCACAGAGATGTCAGGATCACGCAATATGTACTTTGTGAACTCATAACTCAAATCAAATATCAGTTTGTGTCGATCACAAAGTATTGCATAATTGCACAAGGTGTAGAGTGTAGACTACAGTTTCTTACTTTCTTTCCAAAGAAATGTATACACAAACTTATATGTCGATCAAAACAAATAACAGGCAACTAATCATCAATAGACAAAGAGAACTGTTCAGAATTTTTCTAAATTATCAGTAGATGCAATTTTTTAATGCTCTCAAGAACGGCATTTGTGCAGAGGTGGTGGCTATCAGCCTGGATACAAAGATGAACAAAGAATAACCAGAACAAGAAAGACAATACAATGAATCCATGTCACAATATAAACTTCTTTCGACTCGTTGCATTTTGCATGAAATCCTAAAAAATCTCCTCAAAGGCCTCCTCTTCGCACGGTATTGTGAGGCCCCCCTCATGCTCAAACCCAAAATCCTCCGTCCAAAAAGCACCTTAAACGACGGCTGGCGCAGGTACTTCGCCGGGATCACGAACCTCCGCATCTCCGGCCAGATGGACACCGCCAAACACCCCTTGGGCACCTTCCCAGGCGTCATGTCCGATACCAAGAGCATTGTTTTCCCATTCTCCCACTACAACAAAAAAAAGGGCTTTAGAGACGGAAACATCTGTCACTAAATACACATAATCCGTCGTTACTAATAATTAGAGACGGATATTTTCTGTCGCTTAATCCGTCAAAAAAAGTCGCGTGTTATGGGCGGATCAGCAATACTGACGGATTGTAAACCGTGGCATAAACATTATTGCGACTGTCGAAACAGATTCTGTAGTGACGGATAAATTCCATTGAAAATATATTTTTTCGACGTATATATCCGTCGGTATAAATGACTCTAAGAGCGACGGTTTTATCTCATTTGTGACAGATTTTATCCGTCGTTAATGGATTTTAAAATGCAAAAAAAAACTGCATTGCAAGATAAGCAGCATATGCTGCCACAAGAAGATTTATTTTACTAAACAATAAAAGTACGAAATATAATTTAAATATGAAGAAAATCCTGAAAACTTCTCTGTCAACTGTTGTGTCATGTAGTATTCTGGATCCAAGTATCCTTGCATTTTTTCAAAAGGCTTTAGCATAGAAGAAAAATGCTGCTACTTTATACATGTGAGTCTATATTTGTTCGAACGTTTTTCACCTACCATAGTGCCTTTTAGACTACCATTTGGAAAGTACTCATAAAGTAGCATCTGTTCTCCATTTTCAAAACAAAAGCCAATAAGACTGACAAGATTTGTGGTGAACCCTTGACAGAAGCTCAATCTCCGTTTTGATTTCATGTCCTCCTTGCATGGATCCTTGCTGAGCTCTTTTAATAGCAATTATCTGCCGATCAGAAAGTACTCCCCTGTAGACCTGTAGTTGTCGATCTCATAACCAGTTCTATATAGTTTAGCATCCTTTCAGAGCTACTAGGAAATAAACAAGTTTGCCAACCTTTCCATAACCTCCAGTTCCAATTTCAGCTACTTCCGAGAAATTGTTGGTGCTTTTCTTTAGATCATCGAAAGTAAACCATTTTGCTCTTTTCAACTGGGGTGCACTACCACTATTCTTACCTTGATCTCAAGACGCTGTGATGAAATAGCATTGTTAATGTAGGCCATGTAAGAAAAAACAATATATGGTAGTGAATAAAAACAGCAGAAACAAACCATTTTGTTGAAATCTAACCAAAAGCATTGCTCTAAATAACACCCCGTTCGGCTTTTTTCTTTTGCCTGAAAGCATAAAACCCAAGACCAATGACTACTAAAGCAAAGATAGATCCACCAGCTGCTGCTCCAATTATTACACCTTTGCTAACTGATGATTTAGATCCTTCCTGAAACCCTCCTAAATAACGCATAAACGTTGAGCAGCTACATCACATGTCAAAGGTTTTGCATACTTTCATAATAGGGAAAATGACAGACGAATACCAGAAAAAAAGTTGTACTGAGTCCAATGAAAAAGAAGGGGCCGAACTCATGTGGAGGCTTGGAAGTCTGATTGCTGAATATGAAACCAATCCTAGAGTGGGAGAATAATTATACCTAAACAGGGTAAGGATTAGTAAGCATCATACAACAGCTACTCAACAGTGCAGAGGCATTATATATGTGAAGAGGCTGAATGTCTATCTGATAGGATCAAGTAAGATATAAAAAAAACAATGATTTTTAACAGAACAGAGACCATTAAAATAAAAAATATTAAATATCCACAACCATACATGCCAAATCACTCAAAAAACACATAACGAAACAGAAAAACAAGAAACAAAGATCAAATTGACAAAAAAAATCGAATTACAGAAAAAAGTAATGATTTTTAACTCAACAGAGACTACTAAGATTAAAAAATGCCAAAATTTCCATAATCCATTCATGCCATATCACTCCAAAAACACCCAAAAAAATAAAAAAACAAAAAAATTATCTTTATAAATTGAAGGCCAACCTCCGAAGAGCACCAATGAGGTCGCCGTCCGCCCCGACAAGCGCAACGTCGAAAGAGTCCCCAATGGAGGCGCGCTCGTCGTCGTCGACGTCGAGGACGATCGGCAGCGACATGCTGACGACGGTTCTCCTCCCGCCACCGTAGTCGACTCTCGAGCCCTTCTGCAGAGAGCGAAGTAGAGGAGAGGGCGGAGGGAGCAGAGAGCGAAGTAGATGAGAGGGCGGCGGAGGAAGGCGGGGAGGAGGAGGAGGAGGAGGGAGAAGGGAGGAGGGGGGACCTTAGGTAGGGAGGCGAGAATTGGGGAGGATGGAGCTAGGACAGACCGATTCCCTTCAAATTTCTCTTGTTTTTACTTTTTAAGCCAAAGCCCATCTTTCAAATAGAAGGTCCACCCCTCATATAAAACATAAAACAAAGCCCAATTTAGAGGGTCCATCTTGGGCTCAGGTTCATTATATAAAAAGAATTTATTATAGAAAAGAATAAATAAGTCCTAGGCGTTAATCTCGACCATTTCGTGCTCATAATCCCGTAAGAGTAGATTGCATAGATTGCATTGAAATCGTTACCATTGATCGTTGGCCCTCACTTTTTTAGTTGTCTTTAATCAATCTATCAAAAAATAAAAAATAAAGAAAATTAAGGGAAAGGGAGAGATCAAGAAGCTTAGCAAAAGGGAGGAGGTCATGGAGGTGAGATCGCAAAGAGGGGAGGTGCGCCGTGGGAGAAGAAGGTCACAGGCGAGGAGGCGATGAAGGTGAGGTCTGAGGTGACGAGGGTCGGCAGAATGTAGCGAGGAGGGGACGAGGTCGATATGGAAGAGAAAGGAGCTGTCGGGAGAAGAGAGGGGGAAAGGGTAAATGGGATGTAATCTTGGCCGTTCAAAGGAATGGTCGAGATCTTTTTTTTTTTAAATAATTAAGTTTTCAAATTATAAGGATTTCCCGATTGACTTTTCATCACGGATAGAAAACCGTGGCGAATATACATATTATCCACGGTTTTTTAACAACAGATAATAAACCGTGGATAATAGATACTATTATTGACAGTTTGGCTTATGTCGTAAAAATCTGTCGTAAATGATATACTTTTATCCACGGATCATTTTCGGTCGTAAAAAATTATCTTTATCTACGTTTTTTTTAGCGACCGAAGTTAAACCGTCACTACAAGTGATTTTTGTCGTAGTGTCCGTCTTGTCCTTGTACGATTTACTCCTCTTTCCGGCGAATGGAAGCAGCTTCGGAGGTGCAGGGAGGGATCGAAGGCCACGCATCAGCTGTAGGAGGGGCTTGGCGCTGGCAGATTTACCAGTTTCAGATTGGGTGGTGAGCATGGAAAATCATCTCGCTGATATATCGCCGATATATCGGTATCGAACACAAACCGATACAACGATACTACATAATTTCGGTTTTTAAAAAATTTTCAAATATCGCCGATATATCGGCTTTCGGATCGATATATCGGAATTTTTTGAATTAAAAAATAATTTTTAAAATAAAAAAAATTTGATTTTTTTTTTTGGAAAAAAAAACTTTCATGTTTGTTTTCTATCCTAATATGCATTTTTATGCATATTTTGAAATGTATTCTTTGTTTAAATTAGTATAACTCATTTTAGAAGTTAGATTGTGAAAATATACGGTAAAAACTAGTTTTTAACAACCGATATTTTTTTACACAATATCTCCGATATTTCGTCTTTTTAGCCGACCGATATCCGATACGACATTCCATGGTGGTGAGAGACATATTGGACAAGGTAGAGCGCAAGATAATATATTATTTATAGATTGATACTTCCGGTTCCAGGAAGAGCTTCTTCCTCATGCAGACTAATTAAGGACGAAATGGACTTCGAGTGATGAGTGAAAAGGAATTGAGTCAGCGTGTGTGGCTTCTACTCAGAGGGAGGAAAACAAAAAATATATGGTGGAAGAGTCGGGAGAGGTTTCAAAGGGAAAATAGAGAAAAGATAACTGACAAGCTGCTCAGAGCCAGCTGTGTTAGATATATCCACGAGAGAGAAAAAAGCATCAAGCCTAGAGTTAATGTTCAATTTCGAGGAGGGTAGAAGCCATGGAAAATCGTCTCGCCGATATATTGGTATCGGACACAAACCGATACACCGATACTACATAGTTTCGGTTTTTAAAAATTTTCCAAATATCGCCGATATATCGGTTTCGGACCGATATATCGGAATTTTTTGAATTAAAAATTATTTTTTAAAAAAAAAAATTGAATTTTTTTTTTTGGAAAAAAAAACTTTCTTGTTTGTTTTCTATCCTAATATGCATTTTTATGCATATTTTGAAATGTATTCTTTGTTTAAATTAGTATAACTCATTTTAGAAGTTAGATTGTGAAAATATACGGTAAAAACTAGTTTTTAACGACCGATATTTTTTTACACAATATCTCCGATATTTCGTCTCTTTGGCTGACCGATATTTTACCGATATCCGATACGACATTCCATGGTAGAAGCACATCCTTACTCCTTAGTAGATTTAAAAAAAAAACAGAACATCCAAGGCTGTCAGAGATCTTAAAGTTCCTTTGCACGTTGGGGGGGGTGCATAGCTATGACGGATGGATCGGTTGACAAAAGAGGCAAAATAACTGAGATATCGTGTAAACAAATATTGGTGGTCGAAAACTAGTTTCTACCATATATTTTCATAATTTAACTTCTAAAATGAGTTATATTAATTTAGACAAATCATAGATTTTAAAATATGCATATTTAGGATAGGAAAACAAATGGGAAAGCTAAGTTTTTTTTTAAATTCTTAATTTTTTAAAAAACATTTTTTTTAAAAAAAATATTGGATATATATCGGGTCCAAAATATTAGCGATATTTTTAAAAATTTTGAAAAATGATATTGGGTCTATATCGTTTTATCGGGTGGGGCCCAATATCGATATATCAGCGATATATCGCCGATACGGAATTCCTTAGTAGGATTCTTGGGTGTGAGCCTCTAAGCTCAAACAGAAAATAAATTTTTGGAGCAGAGAATAATTATGAAACAATATCATCTAATTTTGTTACGCATAATTTACTAATTGTCTCATGTAAAAATCACTAGAGGGACTAAAACTAAGCGAATGTATTAAAAAAATAAAACAAAACTAACGTGCGATTAATGTAATGTTGAAAAGTCAGAATAAGTTTGGGACGGGGTCAATAATGAATATAAACTGCTCTTATTATTATCATTATTATTATTCTTCCTCACGTCCTCGTACAACAATGATCAAGAGACAAACTGATACGTATATTAGGATTGGGTGTGCTTATATTACTAATTATTGTGTGTATGCCATATATAGGCAGTTACAAGAGTTAGTTTTGTCCCGGTATTGTAAATAGTCATGGTGAGTTACTAAAACTGTCTCTTCTAAATTTTGAACGTGTCTATATATTGTAAGAGTTGTATGACTATCTCAAATTTGGTTTTATCCTAATGAAAATTTGTGGGAGTTTGAGTTAACTTGAATGACTCATTGGAGTCTGAATTATACTCTAAATAATCCAATTTCTTCTCTATATTCTGTTGTAGTGTATCAATTGGTATTTAGAGCAAGGTTAATCCATCAGCCATGGCAGATCAGGAACCAGCACCACCACCACGTCCCAAACTCAATCTGAACCAAATTTTAGACATTGTGCATCAACATTCTACTGCTCTGAATCGAATGGAGGAACAACAATCACAATTTATGGATGAAGTGAGACAAAAATTTGCGTCACTATCTGCATCTATTGCCAAAGCATCGTATGATCCCTTATTAAATTGATTGGAGAATACCCCAGAGTCATCTGTCAAGCAATGTCCAACAAATGAAATCAACAAAAAGGGGCCCAAAGTAGAACTACAAAAGTATGATGGGGAAGAAGATCTGACTGGCTGGATTATGCAAACAAAACAATATTTTCTCTATTATCAGGTTCCTACAAATTAGTAATTGATTATGGCCTCATTCTATTTAAAAGGTGATGCTTTTGCAGTTTTTTAAGTGGCTTCAAAATACTGGAGAATTGTCTGATTGGACATCATTTACTCAAGCATTGGAAAAAAGGTTCGGTCCAAATGAACTTGATGATCCAGAAGGAGAACTTTCAAAGTTGAGGCAAACTACTTCTGTGGTAGCTTATCAAAAAAAAAATTGAAGATCTTAATCTAATCGTTGTGACTGGAGTCTCAGATAAGTTCCTGCTTCATTGCTTCATTAGCGGTCTTAAAGATGAAATCAAATTAATGCTTAAGTTACTTAGGCCCTTATCCCTTACTGAAGCTATTGGCTTAGCCCGCATTCAAGAAGCCAAAGTTGCAGCCCGTACCAAATCTATTGCTCCCTCAACAATATATCCAGAAACTGATTACCACTTCTTCTATTGATTCTACAGGAATACCAACAATGAAGAAAATCTCTTATGAAGCCATGAAGGAGCGTAGGGAAAAAGGTCTATGTTATTATTGTGATGAGAAATTTAAGTCAGTCCACTGTTGCAAAAGCAGAGACCCTTTTCCTTATGAACGGGCAATGGGAAGGTTCTTCAGAATAAGAGTCCACATGGGAAAGAGCTATAAACTTGACATAGAAGTTTCCTTGTGCCAACCTTGTGGACAAGGTTTTTTCAAGGAGAAGACAATGATACGTATATTAGGATTGGGGTGTGCTTATATTACTAATTATTATGTGTATGCCATAAATAGGCAGTTACAAGAGTTAGTTGTGTCATGGTATTGTAAATAGTCATGGTCAGTTACTAAAACTGCCTCTTTTAAATTCTGAACGTGTCTATATATTGTAAGAGTTGTATTGACTATCTCATATTTGGTTTTATCCTAATGAAAAGTTGTGGAATTTGAGTCAACTCGAATGACTCATCGGAGTCTGGATTATACTTTAAATAATCCAATTTCTTCTCTATATTCTGCTGTATTGTATCACAAACGTCCAAGGGGGATTCTAACAGAAGGAAAAGGGAGAGATATGAAGTGCATATGATGGGTTGGAAATTGTGGAGTTTAATTTTGTGGGGAGAACAGCACCACAAATGCAGCTGCGTCCTGTTTTGGAGGAATGCCAGCGGGATTAGGGGCCGTACTTTTTCCAGAACAATGAGATGAGGGTCCCGATTTCGACCGAGATCAGAGGAATGAACGTGTACGGTGGAAGTACGACGACCGTATCTCTTCTGTAGGAAAATGCAAGTACAACCAATCCCCAACCTGATTTACAGGAATACGATACTTTTGGGAGAGGATAGATTGAAGCATCAGTCATTTGGGAGAGGATAGATTGAAGCATCAGTCAAGGACTCAAAAGAACCCTATACATGCATGAAAGAATTAATAGAATGAAAGTTGTTAAATGATGGAGGAGATGTTACTTTGTAACGATGCATATTGGTGGTGGAATCCAAGCAGGTGAACCATATGGGGCATGATAGATGGAATTTTAGGAGATTAGCTGACTCTGCAAAGGCCGGATCTGCTAAAAACAAATTAATAAATTTGATCACAGCATGTTGAGCTATTAGTATTTGGGTAATATTTGAGTTAGCTCGGACTGTTTGATTCTGGATAATCACAACGAAAGTACGACTGTTGAAAATCTTGGTAAAATTCGTAGATTTATTCAACGATTAGAATAATTATCCAGGGGATTTATAAAAAATCATGGGATCTATAATTTTCAATCCATGCATGTTAGTAAGCTCGAAAAACACCAGATTAGCTACATAACACTCATACAAAGAGCCACAAGAGCAAGGTTCGAATCCAAGGAGTCAAATCAATGATCCAAAAGATAATCAATCATTGGAAAGAACCTGCCGCCGGAGAAAGCAAATCAGAGAGCTCGACCGGAATTTTTCTTACCATAGTGATTTTCAGAATGAACTAAAGTTAGTGCATTTTGAAAAGGCTTACTGATGGAGTAATGTTAAATACTTTCCTTTTGAGACAATTGAGTTACACAATGTTTTTATTCGTTAAGAGAGGATACAGGTGTAGATACCATATATACAGTGAGCCAGTTTTTACCTTGGTAGCTACAAAGGTTCATGAAGCATACTCCCGAGAAAAATACCACAGCAAGTGACAGTGAGACTCTAGGCTGGCCTATCAGCTTTCTGCAGGCCACTGAATTCTGAGGTCAGAGTTCCTCCCGAAGGGGTGAATTAAAAGCAAAACATCTAGATCCAGGTATTTTATATATCCAGCTGAAACACCTCAGGACGTGTTTCAGCTGGATGTAAAAAAAAACATGGATGCTACAGTGGATGCCCAAAATCCACTGTGGATGTTTTGTAATAATCACGTCCCAAACGGCCCTCAATTGTGTGCAGTATAATGAGATCATCTACCATAATTACTGAAGAGGGCAAATTGCAAGGAGGAAAGGAGAGAAACCCTCCAAGAGCCACTAGTCCCATCAATGGTAACCGAAATTTATTGTCATGGCCAATAAGCTAGCCACCACCGCCAAGCCTCTTAGGAAATGAGCACTCAGTCAGCGCGGCGACGGTTCTTATTTCCATTCAGATATCGACAAGAGTCCTGTAGTACGTAGGCACCGACTACTTATCTTATCTTTAAAGGTATGGAAGGGGTGTATCAAAAAAAAAGATTGTAAGGTTAAGGTAGGAGAGCCTCTAGTAAGCAGAGACCATCCTCTTCAGACTCTGATTTAGGCCAAGGTGTATGGAAATAGAGCGTTAAGGTGGTGACTTTTGGGTGTGGGGAGTCGAAGACGAGATGAGGAGGAGGAAAGGGTGGTTCTAGATGGTCTGCATCATCGCCGGCGTCGGCCATTACCCGGTAGGAGCACCAGAAGCAGTTGAGTACTAAGACTGAAGGATATTTGGAAAGTTGTCAAAGTTGTCAAAATGGATAATGTGGGCTCATTTTCATCCTTGGATCTTTCTTTTGGGCTGTCTTGGCCATCTCAATGCGCCCGAAGAGAAGATTGTGGACTACCAGCCGGTTTTGGAGGTCATTTCTATCATTTTAAACCATTTTTAACTTAAACCCATTTGGGAGGCACAATTAAAAGAAAAAATGTGATGCTATAATATTAAAAAATATAATTAAAAATTATGTAAATAATTTTTTATTAGATGTGTTGTATCTTAGTTTTTGAAAAAATACGTGTCTTTATGTCTATATTTTATCATATCGTGTCACCGTATTCATATCCATGCTTGTTAAGTCTACCCTAAGAACAAAAACTCCCTGCGTGTATTAAAAAAAAAGAGGGAGAGAGAGACCTCGACCGTTGGTCCGTTGCCCATCAAACAGTTATTTTGTCTTTTATTGGTTTATCATGGGAACCAGCGTCTTGACCATGACCAGGCCTCTCTCAGTAGTTAGTTTTTAGCTTACATTTTTATTGGACAATAATAATTAATAACTTTTTTTATACATGATAACTAATAGTTTACATGTTGCTTTTTCTTTTGTGATGAAATGGCTTACATTTGCTTAATTTAATGGAAGGCAGCAGAAGGGACAAGAAGTCCGCAACCGTGGTACTCAAGCACTGGCTCTGGGAAACCACCTGCCCTGGCTCTAGGGGAAGCATGTCGGGCAACGTGGAAAAACTGAAGGGCTTTTTGTTTTTCTTGCTTCTTCTCCCGCACTATTTTCACGGCCACCTCATGTGCCCCCTTCATGGAAATGCTGTGGGGCTTCACGTAAGGTTGATCATGATAAAAAAAAGGGAGGAATAGCACTACTCTCTTATGGGTAACTGGGGCTAGGCTACTATTATTCTGATCTCTATGCCTGAATGTCTTGTAACTGTGAAGGACCGAATCTCTCAGTCTCCGTCCCTCACACTATCCCATTAATGGGATTTGCAGCCTAGGGAGATTGAAACCATGATTTGCATTACCTAACCTGCCCTACGCTGACTATGTACGGTCGTGTCTCCTTGCCCTTGGGGGAGGTAGATAGGTCCGTTGGATGTTATATACGTTTTTGTACATGCTAGATGTCAAGATCGGAGTACCCAGTGATTCTACTTCTATCTACCAAACAGCACTTTATATTATTTAAGGTTAAAGATTGCGACTGAAAACATCATGTTCGCGTAGCAACGAAATAAGTGCGGTCAAATGGACTCTGGACGAGGTCAAATCGTTGCCCAATAGGATTGTGATCGGACCTTCTCTAATTTATTACCACAACTCTTCTTTGACCCATTAGAGACAAATGAACTCTGGAATACGTCCGTGACCTCTTCCGGTAATAATCCAAGCAGAAGCAT